>CM057814.1:12075964-12288464 GCA_030067965.1 Latrodectus elegans
TGTACCTATTCCATGGTACCGGATTTCAATTTCAGATTGAAAATTAATTTCACCCGAAGATCCAAATCCCTTCCGAAGAATACTATTTGTCTTCATGTTGATATTTAACGAGAGTAGCAAAACAATATTCAATCATACTTTCTTGCAACTTTTTTTTCCCACTTACATCCCTTAACTGCATAATAATTATACTACAATAAAAATTAGCACTTGGGCAGAAATATACTAAATTATTGATTTCATTTCTATTTGAAACATTCTCTTCAAATGCAAACTTTATTACTGAAATATTTAATTTAATTACGAAAATAAGTCAATTTGCTTTGTATTTTAGTTTTAATACGAGCTTGAACACATTTATAAGCTTAGATTACAAAATATGCTTCGCTTGAATGCAAGAATAAATTGAAAATAACTTACTTCGAAATGGCAACAAAAAACTTGTTCATTAATTTGGGGAATAAAGTTTGAAAACAGAAACCTATCCACATTACATTAAAAGAATTCAGAATATAACGAAAAATATAAAAAATTCACATCCTTAACTAAATTCATTAGTAAACTGATGCCATGAGAAATAACAAGTACATCCTAAATAATTACTGATGAAATAAACAAAGAAATCAAGTCTCATGTGACCAGTGATTTTGACGTCATCATGTGAGTTAACCAATAAAGTGCAAGCAGATGCATTTCAATGTAAGCGAGGGGTGTTTTCACTTCGAAAAGAATACTACTGAGAACCGGAAACGGCTGATGTTTATGTTTTGTAAAGATTCCAGCAGGCCTTTTGAGATACACGAAAATTGAATGCATTAAATAGAACTTTTTTTTTTTTTTTGTGCCAGAAGTCAATACTTATGTGCAATTTTGATTCCTTTTTCTCTTCATTTTAATATGCAAACGATTATTACTAATTCATCAAGGATTACGATGTACATTTCACAAAAAGAATCGTACCTTATATTTACTTTCAATTTCCCTCTAGAAGCTTGAGCCGCCAATGATGTAGTCTGTAAGTATCCATTTGTTACTAATTTGAGTATGAGTAAAAAAAAATGCTTTTTCATTCCTTTTTTTTTTTTTTACGTTTGAAAATAAAATTTTCGATTGAAAAATATTCTTACTAACGAATGTTACTTGGCTTTTTTATAAATTATTTATTGTGCTATATAAATTATTAAATAATATAAATTATACATTTATTGTGAGGGATAAAATATTTTAATAAGCAGGCCCACGTCATTATTAAATATTCTTATACGTATCAAATTTTGTCAACGGATGCAGATTTCTATTCACATAAATATAAGTCATTTACGTATCTTGATAACAGTTTATGTATTCATGCTGTTTTTCTAAAGATTACATTGATTATAAAATCATGACGAAATATAGAATTTTATTATCTATGATTAATTTTTATGACCTGTTAAAAAAACAAACACTACGTTCTATAAATAAATAAAGGAAACTACCTTATTCAACTTCTATAAAGAATCTACATTCTCTGAAATAACATATATTTAAAATATTGTTTTAAACCTAAAGCAGAAAGTGTATGGCTTATATATGTAACAGTGGCGTAATGAGTATACGGTACGATACCTTTTTTGGCGCCCTTTTGAAAAAAATAGTAATACAATATAAATATGGGAACAAAATGTATTAAGTAATGAGAAATAAGTAATTATATAACGATATATAATACATTATAATAAATAAAGTATAATTCTAATGAGAGAATACCATATAAATAATAACAGAGTATTGTAACTACTATAAAATAATCGAAAATATATTAATTTAAAGTCTCAAGCTAAGCTTTAAATTTAAACAAAATTCAATTCTAATTTAAAAAAACACTTACACTGGATTCGGAAAAGTGTCATTAGAATAATCAGACTAATGTGATTTAGAATTAATTATAAAAAGGTATTTCTGATTTTATATACTAATACAATTATTTTAAAAAATATAGAATTTTTTAAACATGAAATAATTCGTTACATATCATAGATATAAGCAGATGTAATCATTTGCAATCTAATATTCTACACTATTCACATATTTCTTGCTTTTGCTGAAGCGAATTGATCAATTTCTTTATCAAAGTTGATCATTTCAAATTTTTCCTTTTCTATACTTAAAATTCTTAAATCACTCTTAAACGGCTTTGACGCATGGTGAATCATAAATAAGTCAAAATTAATTTTATTTTGCTGAATGAACGTTCACATCTTGGAGTTGATGCAGAAGTAGTTTAAAGTATTTGAATGGCAACCTCTCTTCTTCACTCAATATCCACCGTATGTGATAATGATGTTCGAAGTTCTAATGGAATTTTAGGTTTAATTTCTTTTCTACTGCTGAGTAACATCTTTCAGTTCCACATTTCTCTATAGACTTCTGTTCCATGGAAATCACTATGACAAAATTCACCCAAACTTTTACATTTGTTAAGCACGGTGACTTAGTGCTTCCAAGATACAGGTCCGAGGTTCTATTTTCAAGCTAGGTCAACACAACCTTTCATCATTTCAGTCGATCGATTAACTGAGTATCAATCATGCTTAGGAACTAAACAGCTGGGACTAAACTTTGGGCTGATCACCTAGCTGGGACACATGCTTTGCACCCCATGGCCCTCAGTTAGGAAAACTGATATGGGAACTGTAGGCTTTGATCCGGATATTACAGTTTTGAAGTCGGGATATTTATTTATCTATAAATTAATTTTTAACTTTTAAGAAAAATGAATTAACATTTCTATAACTGTCTTAAAAAAATTTAAATGTGTTTTTTTAGCTTGTTAACCAATTGAAGCAATGAAACATTATATTCCCTATTAATTGTGCATTATCTTATTCATAAAAGACTCTACAAATTGTTGATCATCATTTGTTGAACGTATGCTATAACTTATCTTAAAAAAATTTCAAAAAGTCTATAATATTACTAACTTTAACTATTTATTACAAAATAATAATTGGGTAAGACTACATCCCTAATTTAGGATCAACTCACCTGATTTTTCACAGTGATATCTTTTTAAACATTTCATTTACTATAATTAAACTGAAAATTTTATTTCATTTTATTATTTTAGAAAAATTCTCTAGTGAACTTTAACCTTATGGGAAATTTCGCCTTTAAAACAGCTTTTTAAATTATATCATTCAAACTACTAATTTTAACCAAAATTATTTTTATTTAAATATTTAAATCATAAAACGTAACATTGACAATTTATAATATTTCATTTTTATATCTTAAAACCAATTGTTCTGATTCCAAAATTAGAAGACCTTTGTTAATAAATCTTCATCTGATTTCAGTTTAGATGCCTAAATTATGCCATTGCATATTCAATGCTGTTTTCAAATAAGCAAAATAATGCTAATATAAACAACAAAAATATTATGCAAATTTCTTAAATCAAAAATCAAAGCACTCATAAATTCGGGTAAAATTATATATATTTAATATAATGAGAAATTTTCAGGAAAAAAATATATATTATATTATTAAAAATAATTTTTTTCTCAAACCTGATGATGCCCTCCATATTGTTCATTCAAGTTTTTCATTGATTCAAATTATTATCAAGGATGATAAGTGCTAATATATATATATATATATATATATATATATATATATATATATATATATATATATATATATATATATATATATATATATATATATATATCTGTTATGTCGCCTAATTTTATCTAAAGAAATTTTCTCAATCAGTTTATCGTAGTAGTGAAAATTTTCTTCATATTTTTAAGACTTTAAGTGAAACTACTTTTTTTTTCTTTCCTTTTAAGATATTAAAATATACATTAATATTAAAATAAGGTAATTTTTATTAATATCAAAATTTATTTCTATTACGAATCATTTCGGAAGTGCTGTTCATGCAATGGTGTGAAGTTTTTTCTTTCAATAAATTTATATCATTTAATAACGTTGTTAAAATTTTGCAATGTAGAGTGAGAAATTTGTACAATTTCTTTATAAATTTCTTGAACGAATTTTTCAAGTTAAAAGATATGTTTTTATATAAATGGAACTAATTAATTAATATATTCTGTATATTTAAACATACAAAAAAGAAAAAAAAACATTTAAAAAGAAAAAAATTTAAAAAGAGAAAAAACATTTATAGATTTTTAACTTCTACTATTCGAAAAATAAGAATTTTGTAAAATAAGGGTGCTAATGTAAAGCCAAAAAAATTACGAGTCAAATAAAAATTATTTCGCCAAACAAAAACGTTTAACATTAAATAAATTATTTTTAACTGAATAGTTTTAACTAATAAGTAATTTATTATTTAATTTTCAAAACTCTCCAAGAATATGTAATAATAATATATATTTATACCAGCAAAAATATGAAATAAATATTCAAATCGAAAAAATACATAGTAGACAGAAAATATAACGTACGGCAATAATATTTAGATGCCGAAACTCCAGATTTTCAAGAGTTTACATTTTTATTTCTGATGAAACCATGTTTGGGAAAAAACGACATACTAACCATATGAACAATAAAAAGGAAAGAAAGTTTGTGTTTTCCTAGAATTTGGTAGTACTTAATTCTCGATCCGCCTCCTTTTCGATTATAGGAAAACAATTCCCTACGTGGTATACTGTAGTGTTATTTTATGAAAAATTTCTACTTTTTCTTTGAAGGTCAGTCTGGTGCCGGGACACAATATTTTGGACAAAGACTCCAATATGGAACACGTTTCAGCCGGAATTTTATCACGAGTGTAAATCCTGAGATAAAAAATACAAGGGTTCATTTTTATTTTATTTTGGAACAATAGATAATATAATTTCACAAAGTTTAAATTCTTACAAGTTTTCATTAATAATATTTCCATTGTATGTATATATATATATATATATATATATATATATATATATATATATATATATATATATATATATATATATATATATATATATGAAATTATCTCTTTTTTTTAGAATAATTTTTTTTACGTTTTTTTAGTAAAAATAAGATTAAATTTTTACATTTTTTATCATAAAAGGAAGTTAAGTATATTAATGATATACTACTTGTTAAATAAAATAATTTAATCTCTTATATTTGAGAAATTAAAAATAACATGTCAATAATAATTCAAAACACCAAAATTTCAAAAAAAATTATTACGTTTTGAATGTTTAAATAATTATTATATCCAGAGGGGTCCAGTAGAAATAATATTCATTATGTATTTTTCTTATTTTTTATTTCAAGTAAAATAGATTTATTTGCTTACTTAATATATATTATTATAAGTTTTTTTGGTGTATGATTTGACTTAGACAACTTGTATAACAATTAGGACTCATAAAGGGCATTGTGAATCTAGGTGTACTCACAAAATAAAATAAGGTGTATTTTATGAGCTTACTCTTCTCTGTGATCTCCCAGATTTAACAGATCCAAAAATTACCCTGTAAATAACATGAACACAAATAATTTGTTCAATAGCTTTACTAAAATACAAACCCCTCTCATATACAAAAAAAAATAGAATTTACCACTCTAATATTCCAGAAAAAATTAAGATAATTTTGTTATTTACACATTTACAAGATTCGTAGTACAAAACAATAGTATCACAAACTTTGAGCAAAGTATGAAACTTAAAAAGGGAAGGATTAAAAAAGAATGGAAACCGATAATCTAACTGATTAAGAAATGAAAACTGCAAGCATGGATAAAAAAATGCAATTTTTAAAAGGAAATAAACCACCAAAATTATTATTAATAAGGAAATATAAGAGTAAGAGTTTCGCTTAAGGCGAGCTCCTGCAGCTCTTCCCCATTTTTCGTCAACCTCTTCTCTTTTCCAAATCTGATTCTTCCCTCTGGCTCTTTCTTTTTAATTTCTCCGTGGATGTAACACAATAATTATAAAATGCAAAATTTATTTCTCCGAATAAAATAGCTATTATGATAAAACATAAGATTGAAATTTTCTGTAAAATTTTGTCTACCTCTGAAATGATTAGGCGCCTCTTTGCAAGCTGCGCCCGGGGCATGATAGCTTCTATTTGCCTACCCTGTCGCTACACTTCTGACATGTAACATAAGAATCTTAATGCATTTTTATAAATACGGATTAAAATTTACATTTTCTGAGGAGCAAAAATTCTTAACTGTTCTTTCTTTCTTCACATTTTGCCACCACATGGAGCCCAATCTCTAAAAATGTCTTCTCAGTATCAGCAATTACTCAATATTTTCCTATTCTAAATCTATTTATGACAGAAGGTATTTGGAAGCCACCAAATTGGGGCCTTTTTCTAAGCAATCATTGATTGAAGGCGAATTTTTATCTCTAGCAGAACCATCAAATACTGGCCTAACTTTTGTTGTTGCGTTTTATTTGAAAACAGGCCGATGGGACAAATTGTGTTCAAGATCCTAGCTACGCACTTGCTCTATAATACCCTGTTCCAGTCCTTAAAAATACTTTCGTATTCAGCAATCTTGTCTAACTTCTTTAAGGACTTGACACAATTTATAAGTCTTTTTTCAAAAATGTCTCTACAATTTGGGGGGGGGGGATGTTCGTCTAACCAGTGAAGTTTGTACCTTCCATCTGAGTCTTTTGTGACTGTTTGGAAAAAAATGCTCTTTTGCCGATTGTTGTAATTCTTCTCTAGTTTTTATTTCGGTTGGATCTTTTATACCATGTGTATCTAACTTCCATAAATCTGAGATATTAGCATCAGTAACATGATAAGATAAAACAGAATTTGTACTGTCCTGATTTTCTATTTCAGTGGCCTTTCTCATCAAAGTCCAACCTAATCTAATTTCTACACAAACCAATCCTGATCTAAGTTCTTTTATCCCCCCCCCACTGAGCAGCTTGCCAGCGATATCAGCTCCTATTGACAAATGAATTTCTAATGGAGAAAATTGATATAATAATTGATCATCAAACATATGCATAGTACTAGTTAAGAATATTTTATTAGTGTTAAGTTCCTGTAAATAAGGAAACAATATTACTCTAAAAATAGTAGTACAATTTTTTCTTGATCTAGTACCGCGAAATTACAGTGATAACTATTATCAGCATTAAGTAAGCCAAATATTTTTCATGATTTTCAGTTCTTTCAATTCCTCCAAATAAACAATGTAAAATAGATTCTTCATTAATAACATCATATTCCATAAATTTCGCATCATATTTCGAAATGTAAGATCGCTGCAAACCTGTATCAATAACAACCCGAATAAGTTTATTTTTATTATTACCGGGATTTTTTTTTTTTTCGAACGACTAAAGTTTGTAAATAAACTTGTGGCATACGTGTAACATTAGTTAAAGAACTTTCCGCAGCAACATTTTCTTCTGACGTCTTTTCATTATTTTTATTTTCTTAAAATTCTTCATTCATTTATATTACTAATAAATTTTGTCTATGGCATTTCCCGCAAATAATTTTATTTTTACAACTACGCGCAATATGTGTGGGTTTAAATGTTTAAACAATGAAAGCAAATGCTCTTTTTTAAATTATTTTTTTTCATATGGCAAACCCATAGCATATTTGCAATCCTGACTCAAATGAGATTCACCACAAAATGCACATTCACTGACCTCTGAGTCGACTCCACGAGTGTTTCGTCTAGCGCTATTCAACAAATCAGCGGCAGAAGCTTTACTCCTCACGGAAGTGGGCAACGATTGTTTTGCTTGTGTTTTCTAAAATAAAAGAAGAGCGCGCAATTCTCAGTTTTTACTCCGACTTAACTCTTTTCTCTGTTAAGGAAACTTAAGAGGTGTGTTAATCTGTCATTACTAGTGCTTTCGGTGGAGACTAATTCACTGTGAGTACATTCATATATTTTTAATAAATCATTTGGCAAGCAAGACTCAATAAGAAGATATAATAAAATTGCTGTAAAATTATCTGGAGCAACAGCTAAGGATCTAAGTGATCTCATTTGCTCTTCTAGAATATCATACAAGTCTAACAAGTGAATATTTTTGACTATGAGGACTAGCGAGTGGGGGTGGGGCAAGGGTGGCTATCATGCCCCGGGCGCAGCTTGCCGAGGGGCGCCAGAATCATTTCAAAGGTAAACAAAATTTTCCAGAAAACTTCAATCTTAATTTGATCATAATATCAATTTTATTCCGAGAATTATGTTTTACCTTATATAATTCTTGTGTCATATCCAGAAGAAAAAGATGTCATGGAAAAATTATATTTGGAAGAAAGAAGAGGTTGTTCATGAAAAATGACGAGTAAATAGCTAATGGAGCTTGCCATTAAAGAAACATATATTAAATTTCCTAATAATAATTTTGAATAGCTTAGTTTCTTTTTAAAATTATGTACTTTTAACCATATTTCCGATTTTCGTTTCTTAATAAGTTCGAGTGTCGTTTTTCGTTTTTTTTTTTTTTTTATCCTTTTTTCTTTTTTTTAAGTTGTATATTTTGCTCAATATTTGTGATACTGTTGTTTTGTGCAACAAATCTTGTAAATGTGTAAATAACGAAAATATACTTTAATTTTTTCATATGAAATTTCTAGAAAATTCAATTGGTCAATTCCATTTTTAAATTTAGAATAAAGTTATTAATCAGATTATTTGTGTCAATCCTATATGGTAAATTTTGAATCTACTAACTCAGGAAGATTACAAAAAGTGAGCACATGACCTTATTTAATTTTGTAAATACTCCAAGATACACAGTTCCCTTTATGAGTCCTAATTGTTATGCAGGCTAAGTCAAGTTTTATGCTAGTGAAAGTGGTAAATATAATGTTAACAAAGCAAATAAATTTCTTGTACTCAAATTAAAAAAAAAATAAGTCCAATGAATATCCACTGACCCTTGACCCCACTGGATGCGATAATTATTTAAAAATTCAAAACGTCAAAATTATTTTCGAAATTTTAATGTTCTGAAATATTATTTGACTTGTTATTTAATTTCTCATAAGAGATTAGGCTATATTATTTCACGAGTAATATATTTCGTTAATATTTTTGGTTTCCTTTTGTAATACAAAATGTGGAAATTTAATCTTATTTTGACTGCAATAACATAGTGAAACCTTACTTGCA
Source organism: Latrodectus elegans (assembly GCA_030067965.1). Classification (NCBI taxonomy): domain Eukaryota; kingdom Metazoa; phylum Arthropoda; class Arachnida; order Araneae; family Theridiidae; genus Latrodectus; species Latrodectus elegans. Next base: position 12,085,094 of record CM057814.1, read on the forward strand.
AAAAAGAAAATTGCATAAAACTGATATATTATTAATGAAAATTTGAAGAATTTGACTTTAGTTATCAAGAAGCGATATAGAAAGATCAGTTTCAGTTTTTATTTTTAGACTGAAATTATTATCCATCGTCTAAAAATAAAAGTAAAAACACGTGTATTTTTATCTCAAGCTTTATTGTAGCCTTTTAGTCTAGTGTCGCTTTATACTCGTGAGAAAATTCTTACTGAAAACGTGTTTCCTATTAGTTGTCCCCTTTGACCAAAACAATGTGTCTTGCAGCTGACTGAATTCAAGGAAAGGGGGAAGTTTCCCTCAAAATAGCATTGCAAGGCTTCCCTAGCCCTGTGTTAACACCCCCTATGGGGAATTGTCTTCCTGGAATCAAAACGGGGATCGGGAACTAATTACCTCCAAATTTTTGGACAACACATGAACTTCTTTCCTTTGTACAGTTCACATGTGGTTAGTATATCATTTCTTCACTAACATCGCTTCGTCGGAAACGAAAATTTAAACTTTTGAAAATCTGGAGTTTCGCCCTTAAAAATATATTAGCAGTAAGTTATATTTCTGTCCACTATGTGTTTCTTGTAGATTTCAATATTTAATACATTATGCCAGTATAAATATTTACTAGCATGTTTGTTGAGTTTTAAAAATTAAATATCAAATTATTCATTACTTAAAAAACAATTCGTAAAATTAATTTATTAATGTTTAAATGTATTTATTCGACGAAATAATTTTTATTTGTCTTGTAATTTTATTGGATTTACATTAGCACATTATGTTGAAAAATTCTTTTTTCAGATGGTAAAATCTAAGAATCAATAAATGTTTTTTTTTTTTTTTTTTTTTTTTTTTTTAAATGTTTTTCTTTTTTTTCTTTGTATGCTTAAGTATACAAAATAAATTTTAATTAATTAGTATAATTTATATTAAAAAATATCTTTTAACTTAAAAAAATCCCTCAAGAAAATTGTCAAGAAATCGTACATATTTCTCATTCTGTATTGTAAAATTTTAAAAATTATTTTAAAAATTAGTATTGTCTCTCTTTAAATGATATTTGAAAGAGAAAACTTTAAGCTATTGCATGAACAGTAATTCCAAAATGATTCATAGTAATGAATTTTGATTTTAATAGAAATTTACTCTCATTTTAATGATAAAATATATTTCATTATCTTAGGAAAATAATTTTATTAAACATATTAAAAATATATTTAATAAAAAAGAGAAAATTTTTCACTACTAAGATAACCGATTGAGAAAATCTAAATAAAGTTATACGATATAAAAGTAAAAAAAAAAGTATCACAGCACCTGTAATTTCTGATAATAATTTGAATTCATGAAAAACTTTAAAAAAAAAAGAACACAGTATCTATTAGTTTTGCCAAAAAATTAGCTACATAATAATATAATATATTTATAAATTATTTAACTGAAAATTTCTGATTTTATTAAATATATATATTTGGATAAATTTTATTGGAATTTAAATGTGTGTTTTGAAAGAAATTTAAAATTATTAACTGTATTAGTGTTTCTGTGCCCATCCGCATTTTGCATTGATAATGCTATGGCATAATTTAGTTACATAAATTAAAATCATATGAAGACGTAATTAACAAATGTGTTATAGTTTTGGAATTAAAATAAATAGTTTTATGGTATCAAATTGAAACATTCATAAATTATCAATATTACATTTTGTGATTTTAATTTTTTACGACAAAAATAACTTTGATTTCCGTTCATATTCTAAATGATATACAATTTAAGAAAGTATTTTAATTTCTTTTCTAACTCCCAGATTTGGTAGATTGTTTTGAAATCAGGTCTTGGGAACTGGCTATCTAAACGGTCACGGCTGACTTAACTAATGTGAGTGTTTACTCAAAAATGGTAGAAACAGGCTTCATGGGAAGATACAATTATAAATGGTTTTACTTGCATTACATTTTTACTTTTTTATTCATATTTCGGCTTTCATTGTTTAAAACATTTTAAATTATTTATTGCAGTTTTAAGAGTGCAGTGTATATCACTTTTATTGTACTTATTTTGATGAAATTATATTTTAAAGTGTATATATATATAAATTAATGAAATATCAAATCCAATTAGGAAGGAAAATTAATTGTAGAGACTGTTTCTTCCTCAAAATTTCATATTTAGGAATATTATTGAAAACATACCATTACCATTTTAAAAATCAATTTTATAAAATCATAATCAACTCTATATCATATCAACTTTATGTGCTTTTTAAAAGTATGCAAGTGATCATGAATGTTGGAAATACACTCATGTCTTTTTAATCCTGAAGTTTTATTTGTTGAAAATATTATTCGCTAAAATTTGCTTATTAAAACACTACTTTTTAAACTAGTGTTCGTTTCAAAAACAAATTAAAATTGATGTATGACTGTAACGTGGATATTTCATTTAAGAGTAAGATTTGTGACAATAATGGAAAATTTAATTTTTCTAATAATTCTTGATTTTTTATTTCTTATTATTCTTTTTACAAAAAGAAGCATTATACTTGGGATTTAAGCAATATACATTCAACAGATATTTTTATAAAATTCCTATTTTTAAAAATATTTATTTCAGAGAAAAATATAACAAGTTATAATAGGTCCCATTTTACTGAGAAATTGAGTTGGTGATAAACATGATTTAAAATAGTATTTATGTTCTGATCAGTTATTAATTATAAAATATCATAAATGTATACTGTGGGGTTTAATCTAGAGCACGATTTTGCAATGCTTTCTAATGCTATTATTGAAAATATTTTATTGCATTGAAATAGGATGTAGTTATAAACTAGGTATTATTAATGAATAAGTGTTTTTATGGTTGTTATATCAGCTCATGATGGTCCTTCAGAGAGAGGGGGGGGAATTAAATAAGAAAAAATATATTTAGTAAAATTAGTTGAAAAGTATTCTGTTGGGTTAAGTACAAAGTGTACTTTAATTGCTTACAAGAATATAGCAAGTATTTTTCTTACACTGACTAAGAAAGTATTGCATGTTTCGAATTTTAATATAACAACTGTAAAAAGGTTTTAAAAAATTGAATGTTAGCAGATATACCTGAGTAAAAATTGAATGTTATCAGATATAAATTACTCGCTAGATTAATACTTAAAATCAAATATTACATTCGTTTCATTTGCTTCATTATAGATGACTTTTTGGAACCCTAGAAAGTTTGCATGCGTATTTTTCCCATAAATCTATGACCCTTTTAACATTGTAATTACTACTCAGCAACTTTCAGAAACAAGATGATGTGCTCATTATGATGCTGTTAAGCTTGTATTTAAAAAAAGTTGCCATTCGGAAATTGTGTGATTCTCCGAGAAGAGCAAAACCAGAGTATTCCTGCCATTGAGAAATTGTGTTAAATTCTGTTGTTAATTTGAACAAATATTGTTATAAATTACAACATCATTTACTTTAATTCATCTGAAACTTAAAAAAAATTGACTTTATTCCAAGGTTTTTGATACCTAATTTTGAACAACCGAATACATTAGTGGAGTGAATTAATCAACATACCTACATTTTATGAGCATGTCCAGAATGTAGATATATTGATTTTTTGTTTCTGTTTCATTGTTATTAATTCAACAACCAAATTATATAGATACTTTTGTTATGTATATTATTTTCAAATTATGCTACACAATCATCTTTCGTAACAGATTCTAGTTTTAAAAAATGGAGGAAAAAAGATAAATTGATTAGTCATGAAAGACGTCTAAATCATCGAAAATTATTCACAATTTGGAAAGAAACAGAAAGAAGAGTAATTAATAAAAGGGGAATCGATACAATATTTGAAGCAAATATAATATCCGAAAAGGAACGTTGGCGAAATATATTGCATCGAATATTAGCATGCATGAAATATTTGATAATCCAAAATCTACCTCTACGAGGTCATGTTGAAAATATTACGCTTGAAGATGGTACAAATATTGGAAATCTGTTATCTTTACTGAAACTTGTAGAGCAGTTTGATCCACTTCTCTCAACTCGTCTTAAAAATGTCATGAAAACGTCAAAAACCATCTCATACCTATCACCACAAATTCAAAATGCATCTTTTGCATCCACAGTTTGAAATCAAATAATTAGTGATATCAAGAGAAATAAATATTATGGACTTTTATTTGCATGCATCTCTCTCGTCTAGAACAAATGTCCCAGGTTTTCAGGTACAAAGATATTGATTATAGAAAAGTTTCTTTCAAAGAGTCTTTTTTAGGATTTATCGAAATACATTCTAAAGATGCAGCCTCAATAGAAAATACAATTTTAGAAAAATTAAATTCTGATGAGATTTCCTTAATTAATTGTCGATCTCAATGTTTTTATAATGCCGCAGTGATGTCCGGTCACATATCTGGAGTTCAACAGAGAATTATTGAGGAAAATAATAAAGCATTATTTGTAAATTGCGATAATCATTCATTAAATTTAGTTGGAGTTACTGCAGCTAAGCAAGATTCAGTCATCATAACATGTTTTGGAATAATTGAAAATATATATACATTTTTCTCACGTTCAACATTACGCTGGGAATTATTAAAATGCTCTTTAAATAAAATTGTTAAACGTGAATCTGAAACTCGATGGAGTGCTACAGCACAAGCAGTTAGTGTTATTGTTAATGGGCTGGAGGACTTAATAGAACTATTAGAAAAACTAGCAGAACATATATTACCACTACAAATGATACCAGAAACGAAGCTACAATTTTATTGCAAAATATACTTAATTTTAATTTTATAACTTTAATTCATTTCTGGCATGAAATCTTAAGAAGAATTGATCATGTACAGCTCAGATTACATGATCCTAAAATTAATTTTAGAGAAGCTTTTCATGATCTCGAATCATTAGAGACAGAACTTGCAGAAATTCGAGACCAGATATGCGAGGAGTCAATAAAAAAGGCTGAGTTCTTTTGTGAAAAATGGGGTATTGATATAAATGTCCGTGTAAGCAGACGCCGAAAAAAACCTGGAGAATCATCTACAGATGTTGGCCTCTCAATGGAAAAGGAAATTTCTCGTATTATGAAAAGCGTTGTTGACCGTCTGCAGCGAGAAATGCACACGCGATTCATACGACTAATAAGAGATCTTAATTCCAAATTTGAGTTTTTACTTGATGTTGAAAATTTATTTAATAATGGTAATTTTGATAATGAACTTGAAAATAATTGTAAAAGTTTGGGTGAATTTTATGATACAGATTTCAATGGAACAGAACTCTATACAGAAATTTGTGACTGCAAAATGTTACTCTGCACTAGAAAAGAAATTAAACTTAAAACTCCATTAGAACTTCTAATTTTCCTAATATCTTACGAGAAGATGTTTTCCCAAGTATGATAATCACCCTTCAAATACTCTTAACTATTTCGACATCAAATGCAAGCTGTGAACGTTCGTTCAGCAAATTAAAATTAATTCTGACGTATTTACGATCAACTATGAATCAATACCGTCTAAATGATTTAACATTTTTAAGCATAGAAAATGAAAAATTTTAAATGATCAACTTCGATGAAATAATCGATCAATTCGCATCAGCAAAAGCAAGAAAAATGTATATAGTGTGATGTATGTATTATATTATGATTATAACTAATTACATCTACTTATATCTATAATATAGATTAAGTTATTTCATATTTAATTTTTTTTATGTTTTTTGAAATAATTTTATTAGTATATAAGATAAATAATATCTCTTTAATTAAAAAATTCTAAATCATGTAAGTCCGATTATTTCTTTGACACTTTTATGAATCCAATATAAGTATTTTTTCCTAGGTAGAATTTATTTTTGTTTCAAAATTAAAGCTAAGCCTGAGACTTTAAATTAATATATTTCCAATTATTTTATAAAAGGTAAAGCATTCCCTTATTATTTTTCCATTGTATTATTATTACAAGTATGTTCTATTTATTATAATAAAATGTGTACAGTTATAGCTTTTATAATTTAATACATTTTTTCCTATATTTATATTCTATTACTCTTTTTAATTTCGAGGGGGCACCAAAAAAAGGCATTGTACCCGGGCGCCAATTATGCTCACTACGCCACTGTATGAGGATTCGAAATATTTATTACCAACGCAAATAGCTCACTTATATAGACTTCAATCAACAAATTTTAATACAAGTATGATATCCACCAGTGTCACCCAAATGTTTGTTTAGTAAACAAGGTGTAATGAAAGTAAATAACCTTCCCTTTCCGAAACCAAAACTGTTCGTCTAAAAGGTAGGTAGGTAGGTTATGGCGGGCACTTTTGGAGCTTTATGCTAAGATGCTTGTAGCTCTCATTGAAGAAGGTGTTTGGAGAGGATTAATGCAATCAAACAACTAACCTTATTTAAGTAAAGTTAGTTGAGTTTGGTGATCACTAACAAAGACATCTTGATATGTGAAGAAAAAATTCGGATTTACAAATTCTGTTAGAAAATAGTTCAAAGTGGATTTTGAATTGTAACTTTCTTTTTTCATTAAAATTAGAATCTGTTGGACAGGCGTAGAAAATCACCGCATGCAAGAATTTTAATTTTCGGATTTGTAGACAGTTCAAATATCCAAGAGAATCATAATGCTCCTATTCCTAATTTTTTCCGTAGTTGATTCCTCAGATGTTCGTATAAAAGACAATCTAAGAGAATATGATCTATGGTTTCAGGTTCACCGCACTGACTGCTTTGTTCTTCACACAATACTAGAAAAATATATTTTAAATTGACGGTATCTAGAAAATTAAAAAGCAAAATGGGACATAAAAATTAGGGAAATGATTTTATGATCACATATCTGATATAACCAAATATCGAATCTTTTTAATGTGACTTTTATGTTTTTAATTCTTTCTAGTTTAATTCCGTAGATTTCATCATAATAGACATGTTATGATGAAATCTACGGAATTAAACTGGCGGTATGTATGCCAGAGATTAAACCTAAATAGAATCGAATTAGTAGGAAAAGATCTTGTTCTTGCTCTGGTCAGCCATACGTCTTCTAGTCGCGATTTTGTTAACAGCCTATGATTTTTGCGAATAGATGTGAGATGAGTGAATGCTTCAGCATATTTGCTATTTTTCCATTGATTGAGACTTTCTTTAAAGTAATGTTCCTTGACGTGTTGTTTCAAATCTTCTGGAGAAATAGATCGAATAGCATAATTACTCACAGTTGCTGCTTTCGCCAATGAGTCTGCAATTTCATTACCTGCAATCCCTGAATGTCCGGGAACCCAAACTAACTGTATTGATAAGCACTTTTGAGTAGATTGAATCATTTGGAATCGAAGCAGTTGAATAATAGTTGGTGATGTCCTGGAACAATCTGAAAGAGCAGAGATGCAAGAAAGTGAGTCTGTGAAAATGACATATTTTTTGGGTTCAGTGCAAATTTTAGAGACTGCAATAAGCAGTGCCATGGCTTCTGCCGAGAAGATGGAGCTTATGGAACTAATTTTCCCTGTTATTGATAAACTAGTTGTAAAATTGACTATTGCAATGCCCACAGTTAATCCCTGCTTGGAAGCATCTGTAAAAATCATCGTATCTGTCTGCCATGATGACTCGCAAACTTGGTGGAATAGCTTACAAATTATATCTTTCGGCAATGATTTAGTCTGAAAAGGGAAACTCGAGGAGCAAATGGAAATTGTATTTGACATTTCTGGCCAGCCAATTGGGACTTTTAATATGCACGAGGTATTTATTCCTTGTTGATCGAACCACAATTTGGCTTTAATGGCCAGAGGATGATTACGATTGACTCGATTGTAAGTTAGCTTTTCCCAAGCTGAAGCACAGGGGGATAATGATGACTTACTTAAATTTCGAATGTAAAAGTTTAAGGAGAGCATTTCATGTCTAGAGTGAAGAGAAGTTTCTCCTGCTTCTTGTAACTATCGGTATGGGGGTCCTCTTAGGAAGACCAGTGGCAATTCTTAGGGCAGTGTGATATACAGTTTCAAGGATTTTACGGTCTGTTGTGCATGCTGAAGTAAATATATGACAGCCATAATCCAGACTGGAAACAATAAAGGACTTCACGATTTGAAGAAGATGAGCGGTACGAGCACCCCATCTACTACCTGCGATACCTTTTAAAGCATTCAACTTTTTTGATATAGCTTTTCTCTTTTCCTGAAAATGATGACGGAAAGATAAATTGTGTGAAAAATGTAATCCCAAAATTCGAATATTTTTACTCCAGGAAATAGGATGATTGTTGATGAACAAGTTGAAATTAGGTTGTTGTCGTTTTGAAGAAAAGTTAATCATAGAACATTTTTGTGGGTCTATCAATAACTTCCATTCTTGACACCAATTTTGTAATATGCCAAGGGCAGATGTTAGTTTCTGCTGAAGTTTTCCCAAGTTAACAGATTCATATAGTAGAAATATATCATCAGCGTACATGAAGCATTTGATTTCACGGGGAAGGATATCGTAGAGGTCTGCCATAAATACTGAGAACAAGAAAGGTGATAACACGCTCCCCTGTGGAACTCCTCTATATGAGGTGGCTGATGAAGATAGCTTATTTCTCCACTTTACTTGAAAATGGCAAGCTGTAATGAAATGTTGAATCCACAAAGCAGCATTTCCTTTTATGTTTGCTTGAAGTAATTTATAAATTAGGCCGTCTGGCCAAACTGAATCATAGGCCTGGGAAATATCCACTGCAACCAAAATAACAAATTTCTTAGAGGATCTGGCAGAGATTATGTGATGATGAATGATGGATAAAATATTGTCACAACCTCGATGTGGCAGAAATCCGTGGTGATTAGGATGAAAGAAAGATATGGTTGATATATGGTCAATAAATCTCTTCAAAATCTTTCTTTCCATTAATTTACACATGACACTAGTCAGAGATATAAGACGGTACGATGCCACAAGATTGGCCATCTATCCCTGTTTTAAGATTGGAATAACAATGGAGGATTTCCATATTTCTGGTACAATACCTGTAAGCCACGATTTATTCATCAGGGAGAGGAGGTATTCTAGGTTGGTAGTAGTGATGCCTTTTAATACTTTTACAGATATCTTATCTGGACCAACAGATGAGTTTTTGCATCTTTTCAAAGCTTCTTGCAGTTCAGATGTAGTAAAGGGTTTATTGTAAGAAAAATCCTCACTTGTACTTATATCCAGTGGAATAACCTCTAAAATTGGTGAACGAGTGTAGAAGTCTGCAAACACATTAGCTTGATGAGTAGGATCTGTCACTGGAGAATTATTATGTAATAGGATCACATGTGAAGTTGGAGATACTGTAACTCTATTTTGAAGATTTTTTAACAAGTTAAAAATATTTTTTGATTTTCCAGCTGAAATTATTATTTCGTCCCAATATTTTCGAGAGAGAGATATGAGTTGTCGATGTAGTTCGGCTGCAGTTCTTTTAAATGCCATCCAAACGTACTTGGCTTGTGCCATGTACGCATGTGCGTTGCGAGCAAACTCACATGTGCGTTTAGCTTTACGCGAAAGACGTCTTTTTTGGCCAAGGAGATAACCACACCTAGAAGACCACCATGGGGGATAAGGTTTACATGGCATTTTCTGCCATCTTCGAAATTTGTGAAGTTTATTTATGCAGAGATGATTGAATTGTTCAATAGAGTGAAGGTTAGAAATTTCATGATCAGTATTGATGGAAGTAAAGAATTCTGACCACAGGATACGTGATCTGTTCGGTATATGGTGATCAATAGCTATGCTAGTTTTAGATGGTAAATGATCACTTCCAAAACAATCTGGGTGAACTTCAATATGACTAAGGTGATAAATGTCTGGTGATACAAAGGAGAAATCAATGAGTGAAGGTTTATGATGTCGGCCGTAATGTGTTGGAATTTCAGAGTTCAGGAGGCAGCAATTCTCTTCCTGAATCCTTTCAAGAAAATCATTTGCCCTTGATGAAGTGGAACAGCTTCCTAGTGATGTATGTCTAATATTGAAATCTCCTATGATGATATAAGGAGGCCGAATTCCTTGAATTGGCCTCCTTATATCATCACTGGAAGCACACTGGAAGCCACTCTGAAGAAAATTTGCCAGGAGGAATGTACACATTAATGATTGTTATTGTAGTCGTTGCCACTGTTATCTTGACTGCTAAGATTTCTCTGCCATCATCTGAGTGATGGATAGGAGAAAATTGCCTTGTTGGAATGTTTTTATTTACTGCTAGGAGAAGGCCACCACCTCGGCTATCTTCTTTATCCTGACGAAAGATTATTTTGTTAAATAAAGATATCGTGTTAACTTTTTTTAACCAAGTTTCTTGTATTGCAATAACATCTGCAGAATTAAAATAATGAAGTTTCATGTATGGACGCTTATTGAGAACACTTCGAGAATTCCACGAAATTAATGAGAACATGAAAAGGTTACAATTATTATGATTATAATTTGACTTCTAAGGACTGATGCGCCCAGTATAGAAGTTGCGTTCCATCTGTTAGGAAATTTTATTGCTTCCCTTTCTGAATTTTGTATTTTCAATTATTTCTGACTGTTCTTCAGAAGAGTTACCAAAATTAAATACACTATTCACAGGTAAAATTGGATTGAGATGAATGTCACTGTTACTAGAGTTTGATGATTGTTTTTGGAATCGACTACTTTTCTGAGTTTTCCTTCTAGCAGGGGATGATGAGAGACTTCTAGTTTCAAAAATTTTGCTTACAGTTTCTTCAAATTTTTGGAAAATAGTATTAAGGATGGCTTTTTGTTGGGTTTGAATAGCTAAGATTTTTTTGTCTACTGACTCTTCAAATTTCGTAAGAATTGAGGTGACTATATCATTTATTTTAGCTTGAGTAATTTCTGATGGTTGATTAGACTTTACAATAGTAGCAAAATTGGTTTTAGAGCTTCTAAATTGTCTTCTTGCTTCAATAAAAGATAGATGGTTTATTGTCTTAAATTTTAAAAACCGAGTTTCTTCTTCACGAGATGAACATGAAGGATCATCTGAAGTGTGAGGTCCTTTGCAGTTTACACAATATGGGACTTTAGTTGAACAAGGATCACTATTGTGATGTGTGCCACAGAATCTGCATAAAGCTGAGTGTACTTTGCATTTTTTGTTGCATGTGTAAATTTAAAACAAATTCCACATTGACGAACTTTATCCACAAAAATCTTTACATTTACAATAGATAAAAACACTTTAATTTGAGATGGGATTTTATGTCCATAGACTCTTACCAAGATAGTTTCTGAAAGCTCTGAAGATCCCTTTTTATTAAAACGTCGTATTTGAGATACAATAAGGCCGTTATTTTCAATTTCTAATGCTAGATTTTCTAGACTTTCGTCCACTGATATGAACGGGATAATAAATTTCGTAATGTATTGTTCAATTTGTTTTTGGGGAATCACAGGGACATTTAATACTGTTTCGATTTTACAAATTTCGGTTGGAGTTTTATAATTATTTGTAGTGATAATTAGTTTTCCGTTTTTGGTATGTCTGACTTCTTCAATCCCATTCTTGTTGGAAATAGCATTTAATAGTTCAAATTTTAATTGTGAAGGCTTCTTAGGAACCGAAGCATATCCTGCTGTAGGACACAAAAATATTGTGAAATTTGAAATTCCAGCTTCAGAAGCTAATTGTATAGTTTGAAGTGCATTATCATCATAGTCTAATATAGAGCTCGATGCATGTTTTGGTATGCGATATTCACACTCAATAATTGGTATATCGTCTAGCATGTCTGTCATTTTGAATATAACATTTTGTACGTACTTGAGGAAATAAATTAATAGAACCACTTGAGCTTGAAACTAATAAACTAATCAATAAGTTAATTTATTGGAATCCCCGAATTCCTACAAACTTAAATGAAAATAAATTGCTTGAGTACTTCTCAAAGATAATAAAGTTCGAAGTAGAATGTACGTACCGGTAAGAATCTGCAACTTTTTTTCCCAAAACTCAGCTTATTGCAGTATACGTCCACTTGCCAATTTTTTCTTCGTCTAAAATAGCGTATGGAAGTTGGTATATGTGTTTTCTGAGTACCTGGAGCTGAGCTACTACCTTCAGTATTGATTTTTATGATATTAAGTGAAGCAACATTTTGGTGCAATTCTTGTTTTTCGCTCCTGATTTTAAAAAGAAAAAATAAGAAGGGGAAGAGTGAAGAGAAAAAAGAAATAAAAGGATATGGAAAAATAGTAAAAGGTAGGAAGATAAACTTTAGTAATTGTTTTTCCCTCAGTATTTACAATTTAAAGCTTGGTAAATATAAAGAGTATATAAAAAAAGAGTAGTTTTTTTAATCTTTTATTTTTTTCAAATATGTATTTATAACAATAAAAAAATTTAAATAAATAAAGGATAGGGAAATGCAAATTGTTTCAATATAAAATCATTTTCATTTCTTTTTCCTGGTTTTTGTAAGCTCCCAGACCCAATAGAAAACGAAAGTAGAAAGGCCTGACTATTTCAGCGAATGAAAGATCGCGTTCATCTTCGAGGATTTTACTCAGACCTCAAACGAAAGAATACCGTTGCCCTGTCTTTGTATTTCCTCTGCGATGTGTCTGCTTGTAAACAATCGTGTTTGCCAATGTTTGAATTTCAGAGAATTTCCATACAATTAACTTTCTGTTCCCGAAAGAAAATTCTATATTTATAAGTTTTTAATTATTTTGTAAAATTGATCTTGGGCTTCGTTTATTTAGTTCATCTTCATATTCGTAATTGATAATATTTTTAAGTTCTGAATATGGCTGTTCTATAATGTCCGTGAAGAATATTTCTGCTTATCGTGAGGTATTTAATCAATGTTGGGATTCCTGTTCCATGTCAAATATTTTGATTTCTGGAATACTGATGGAGCATTTGTAATCATTATTAGTGAAATATTTTGAAGACTCTCTAGTTTTTTTTTTAAAATTTGATTTAGCTGTGGACCCGTATACTGCTGTTTCGCATATCTGTGTACTGGATGGTTATTGGTCTAAGAATGATTATGTAAATTTTCTTTTTATTTTTGAAGTCTAATGTAGAATTTCTCCCAAGAAATGGGAAGTTTGTTTCCATCGCATTGAATTAATTCCTAATTTTTTTTCAATTTGGGAGATCCAGGTGAGTCTCCCGTCCATGATTATTGCCAGGTAGTCAAATTTTGGTTGCTATTCCATTGTTTTATTTTGAACAATTAATTTTTCGGGGAGATTGTTTTAAAAGCAAAGACGATTGCTGGTGTTTTGTCAGTGTTTAAATTCATCTTTCAACTTATTTAATTAGTAGTATTAAAAATTAAATAAGAGTTAAAATTATTTTAAATTGAAACAATTTGCATTGCTTTATCCTTTACTTTATGTTAACATTCTTCTTTATTATTTTAAATCTATTTATATAAAAAAAATTAAAATTTAAATACTTATTCTAACTTTATATTTATCAAGCCATAAACTGTAAATATTCAAGGAAAAACATTTGCAAAAGTAAATACTCTTTAATTATTTATTTATTTATTTTTTCTTTTATTTCTTATCTTCTTAATTATTTTTTTCTATTTAAAATCAGGACAAATAAAATATTTCTATTTTATTTGTCCTCATTTGATTTTAAATAGAGAAAAAATAATTCAATAATGCGGCATAAAATTAATATCTTAAAAATCACTAATTTCTCAGTTTCAGGTATTTCGAAAACTATATCAGCTTCCCAAATTATTACACCTATTGAGACTGCCGATGTCATTATTTACTTTAATCACTACGTCTCATTAAATAAATAAAAATATAATGTAAATGAGAAGTAAAACGAGTATCCAATGTTTCCTTAAATATACATTTTATTTATGGGCGACATAAAACTCTGTGCACGTTAATGTAATAAGAAATTTACTGATTCTAAATACAAAATTTTTTGTTAATAAATGCCTCAAGAACAATGATTACCAGTTTCAGTTTTATGAAATGCAATATAGATAATTTTACATTATTCGTTCCTTATAACTCACCTAATCATTGCTTGCTATTTAATAATAAGCAAAGTCTTTCTGCATCTAGCATGTAGATCGACTGGGAGGTAAGGGAAGGTTTACTATATAACAAAATGTCTCTTCAAGGGGATGAGAATGTAAACAAGCATGTCAGAAAACCTAGTGTAAATTATGAAATAAAAAGAAACTCTTAGCTCCGCCTAATATCCGTTTAACTGGAACTCTCCTATTCAAACTTTACGCTAAGTGCTTTTATAGCTCATCATTGTGCAGTTAGTGTGAAAATCCATGAGATGATTATTAATTTTTATATATGCTAAGTACAAAACTTAGTTAGAAAACATGTATATATTTTTTCTCAAAAGGCCCCAAAAAATAGAGACAGAATTTTTTAAACTTCTACTGGTGCAAGATCCGAAAAATAGCATCTAAATACAAATACAGAAAATATCTTTATTACAGATTGCAGATATGAAAAATATCTTAAAATATATATAAAACGAAATGAAAAGGGAAGTTGAGAATAATTTCTGGAAATATTTGCAGCAATAATATTGAAAAAATTAAAATTTCTTCTTTATTAGTATTTATAGTTCCGGCTAATTAAATAACGGCTGTTGTATTTGGTTAATTTCTCCATCAATTCTTTAATATAGTAAGCTCCTTCTTGAGAATATGGAATAAATAAAGTGAGCCACAGAAGCAGATGAAGGATTTGTAGCCAAGTTGTAATATATTTTATTAAATTAATGCTTTTATATTATGCGTAGCTGCAATATTACTTAAAATTGTTTGCATATCATAAGTGACTGAATAATGTATCAAAAAAAAATTCGTAAATCAAATTCATTGTTTAAGAATATATATTAAACTTAAGATTTAAATATTTTAACAAAAATATGTTCTTTGAACGTAATCCACGAACCTTTACTAAATATTTGATTTGAATGAATCAAAAACGAAGTTTCACCGGTAACACTTATAAATATATTAGAAATGCATGGTAATTAAATTAATTCGTTGAGAAAACTAATTTGTTTGACTAAGATTATGAAAAAAATAAATAAAATAGAAATTAATACGTAAGATAGTGCAGTAGGAAAAACGTTAAAACAAGGATCGAAAAAACAGTTTAAAGCCGCATTTTTTTTTTTTTTTTTTTTTTTTTTTTTGTGCAGTTTCGCCGTGTTTGCAAATTCAAGGCGTGACGAAGACTCCTTATGCCACGCCCAGTTTTCAAACACAAAGATGAAAAATACAATAAATGTCAACAATGAATCAAATGAAAATAGAAGAGTAAGTATCATATGAATGATACAAAAATTTTAAGATAACAGACAGGAATCAGAATTGTAACACAAGGCCATGTAAATTATTGATTGGAATCAATACAGTTCCAACAGAAACAAACTTTCTCTTTAAAATATTATGGTTTGTGTGTCCAGCCCATTAATCCCAAGGCTGCCATTGACACTGCCATATTAAACCATAATAGACCCTCAATACTAAGACTTCTACTATGGAACTCATACGGTCTTAGAAATAAGATTAACGAACTCGCTGACTTCATACAGGACTGGGACCCAGATATTATAGGTATCCAGGAAACTTGGCTCCATTCCGGCCATCGCGCCTAAATTGCCAATTATAATTACCTCTTCACCTAACGCCTTATTCACAAAGGTGGTGTATATTAAAAATTGCTACAAATACGATACTTTAATTAAACAATTACACCTCCTTCGAGAGCACTTCCATAACCATCACCACAACGAACAACTCAAAAATCTACATCTCCTCTGTATATAATCCCCACGTACTCCTATCATCTATGAGAAACTTAAGAATTTAATGACTCGAGGAAATGTCATGTTTGCATTTGGGAACTTCAATTGCCTCCACCTTAGCTGGAGTCCTAATAGAGTGCCCAATGCCAATAGAAGATTTTTAAGAAAATTGAATGATGATAGCAATTTATATCTGTTTGACCCAGATGAGCCCACCCATTATCATAATAGATCAGTAGCCTCAGTACTATATTGCACTATCAAAAGCTAAAACCATCTTTCAATTCGATGTATCCCTGAACTGAACTGTGATCATAATCCGGTCATTTTTGACGTGGGTCTATTCAATTAGCTCCCAGTGTGTCTTAGAACAATCACGAGAACAAACTGGGATGCTTTTCGAGGCAATTTAAGTAAGACAATTAGTAAGAATCCAAAGTTCACCGCCGAAAATGGCATCGAGCATGCCATTTCCAACTTGGAAAATACGATCAAATGCGCCATAAATGCAACTAGCACTGTTAAAAACATCACTTATAGGCATTATAAAAACCCACATGAAATAAAGGAGCATATAAAAACAAAAAACTGGCTTAGAAAGTTCTGGCAGGAAACGGGTGACCCCATTACTAAGAGATATGTCAACAAACTGCAAAATTCAATCAGAAAGAAATTGCAGGACTATCGAAATGACTTATGATCTGAGTGTTTGGAGAACATATACCCAGAAGATAGCTCACTTTCTGATTAGGTGAGGAAGTACAAAAAATATGACTACACCAGCCCTCCTCTAATTTGACCCAGGGGACTAATATGACTCAGGGGACAATCCTGAGAGGGCCTCTGTTTTTACGGAAACCTTATAGGATACCCTTCAGTTAAATAGGGAAATGTACGACAATCGACAAATTAATATTGTAAACAAAGTTAACGATTTTTTTCAACACTCTGTTGATAGACCTCACCCTACACTTGTCTCCCCCAAAGATGTATTAGATTTAATAGCCAAGTTAAAAACCAAAAAGTCCTCTGGCTACCACCAAATCAGCAAACTAGTAATTAAAAACCTACCTCTTAAGGCTATTACGTATATAATTAAAATCTACAACAGATGTCTGATTCTGTATTACTTTCCTAGTGCCTGGAAATCCTTAATAACGATTTCCATATCCAAGCCTGACAAAGATAAAAGACTCCCGCAGAATTATCGCCCGATATCTCTTCTAAATACCTTGTCAAAAATGTTTGAAAACATTTTATACAGCAAAATGCTAGCTCATTTTAACCAACATCACGTAATTCCTATGAGCAATTCGGCTTCCGTAAGTAAGATTCCACCACTTACCAGTTCTTAAGGGTAATAAATACTGTGCTAATGGGTTTTAACTCGGAGACTAAAACTGTTGGTGTCTTTTTAGACATCAAAAGGGAATTCGATAAGCTTTGGCACAGAGGCTTAATTTACAAACTGATTTCATATGACTTTCCTCCCTAACTGGTCTACATTATTTACCATTATCTAAGGAAAAGAAAATATTTGAGCAGAATAAAAGATAGTCTCTTTGCTCCAAAGTCCATTAATGCTGGCGTCTCTCAAGGGAGTGTACTCGGTCCTCTATTGCACTCGATTTACATTTCGTACATGCCCAAAGTGTATGATGTGATAGTCTGCCTTTGTGCAGACGACACTGCTATCTTGTTACAACACTTAGATTTCAGCATTGCAAGAAACATACTCCAACATTATCTAAACGACCTAGAGAACTGGCGAATAGCCATTAACTTTGACAAAACCTCAGGCATGCTTTTCACTAAAGGACGACTGAAACGGCTTCTCCCTCAGCTAGTTTTACTGGACGAGGAAATAAACTGGGATGATTTGGTGAAGTATTTAGGGTTCACCATCCATAGAAAGCTCACATTTAAGCAATATAAGGAATCTGTTGTTAAAAAGTGCAATGAAGCATTGTCAGTGATCAGGCAACTCTTCTATTCAAGACCACTGTTTCTTGGAAAGAAAGAAACTACAAATATAAACCCAAATCATCAGGCCGAAAATAATGTATGGTTGTCCAATTCGAGGGCAAGCTGGAAACATACACATAAAGGCCATACAAACTCTCCAAAGGTTCATCGTTAAAGCCCCTTGGTTCATATCGAATTTTCCTCTGCACCGTGACTTAAGAATCCCATCTATTCGCGAGTATATTGAAACCACATCCAGGTGTCCATTTGATAGCCTACCCAACTCTGTCAACCACCTCGCTGCAAAGCTCATTAGTAAATGGCAAATACCGCTTACCTATTTCTAACAACAATGTCACAGTAAATTGCCGTATTAATAGACTTAGGAATTGATGTCCCTCTGTAAATAATACTCCTATGTTTGCTTGATAACCCAGAATCGTTACGTTTTGTGTGCTAATTCAAATGTGTGTTGTATACAAAGTGTGTAAACCAATTTGCAATTTTATTATTGCTTTAATTTAGCATTTGTATTTGTGTGTGTTTTATCAAGATTTTCAATTCTATTTGTTTAGAATCCTGAATTGTACTTGCTTAAAGTGTGCAAACCAAATTTTAATTTTATTCTACCGGATTTTGCATTTCGTATTCTCTACTATTGAAACTTTGTATTTTGCATTGAGTATTTAGTGTATATCCCAGAATTACAATTTTCTAATTGTATGGACTTTTGATTTTGAGTTTAGTATTTTTTGTGCAGTCTTAGGAAAACAGTTATCCGAGCTGCATTCACATTCAATTCCTACTGGATACTTTCCGCTGTAATTATCGAAATTACTAACCAATTCATGACGAGGGCTGGATATTGGTCCAGCTGACCATACCCTGCCCATTAATGGAAATTAGTTTCCAACTATGTAAATACTTATAAATATTCATTCTCTATTTAGCCCAGATTTGTCCCAGCTTCAGTGTTTTCTGTTGTTCTTTCTGTCTTATACCTCCCACTGTTTCAGACTACCTGCTGCAACTATCTCGTTAGGAACTCAGTTCCATTTCTCATTTCACTGCATACAGAAAAGAAGCCACTAGTGTGGCTGGTCCTCGAAAAATGCGTAGATATCAACTGCCCCTTTAGGACTATAACAAAAATTATAACACATCATTTAGGAAACGAAGCCATCTAGTACTTAATTATATGAAGATAATACAAAATAGTTTGGTAAATTGATGCATTAGAAAAGTAATTCATGAGAAAAGTTAGTTTTTACCTTAAAGTGTCTTCTTATTTATTAAAATTATAAGAAATGTTTCCTTCATATTCAAAGGCCTTCTCATTATATTGGCTTAAAAATGCTTTTCACAACTTAAGATTAAACAAGCAACTAAATAAATATAAATTAAAATCTACTGTTACATAATTGAATCCTGAAAGTGATTATTTCCATGATGGCTATCGCCAAAACACAATACTTCCCCACAGCAGCGATAAACGGGCAAGGCGAAAACGTGCATACTTTTGGAGATAAAGTATTTCCTTGATTGCTTTTTCTGATACACCGTTATAATGACTATTAGGCATGTTACACACTATTTTATTCAGTGAAGAATACAGTATGAAAAGTTTCTATAAGAAAAGGAAATAATTAAATAGACCAAAACTTTTCTTTTAACTTATGAATTTTTTATGCACATTTAGAAAAAAAATAATAACTTTACCTTATAAGCATAATATTATAATTTTCATTATTAAAAATTAGTACTGCAGATAATATTATAACACTACATAACTCATTTATTCGTGGCACAAATTACGTACTAAGTTTTTAATACATTTTCAGATTACACCAAAATTATTTAATTAAACTTAACTAATAATAAACATTTAAAACACCAGGTTCATATTAAGTAACCAATTTTATTATATGGATCCCTTTCCATTCTCAATCGCAAATTTAGTTGCTCGTAAACAGCTATATAGCAATGAATAATTAATTTTTGTAATCGAAACATCTGTTTTCCTGTTGGTTCTATCAGAACTGTTGTTAGGATGTCTACAAATTTATTTCATGTCCCAATGCGAGGTAGAGGTTTTAGAAACTTATCAGTAAAAAAAAAACAATCATAAGTATTCATAATCTATAACTTTTACGAAATTTGAGGTCATTATGAATAATCAATTATAAGAAATCTCTTTGTTAATTACTCCAGTTTACTCAAACATGTAATCATGCAAAAGTATCGTGATCAACATTAAATGCATATGATATTTTGTTACATCGCGTATAAAAAAACAAGTCCTCACTCTTTACAATGCGTCGAATTTAAACAGTGATTATATGATCTTCATTGGTTATTATTGTTACTATCCGCAGGATTATATCATCTTGTTAGACGCGCAGTATTTTTAGCTAAGAATTTTTCTCTTAAAATAATGCATGCAAATTTTAATGCATATTTTATTTTAATGCTTCAGAAAATTAGAAAGAGAAAACACGACTCAAGTCCTCCCCATCCCTTTCAAATCCAGAATTTACTTCCGTTTGCTACAATCGGTAAAAAAGAAAAAAATCAACTCTTCCAAATATGCATTTAAATCAAAGTATTAAAGATAATGACGGATTCCAATTTGTAATTTCAATACCCAACATAAAAAATTTATTTTTGTTGTTTTATCAGTTGCCAAAAAGTTGATATTTTTTAGGAGAATTAGATGGATTGTTTAAGTTTTAAAAATTCTTGAGAGAGATTTAACATGAATTAAACAATGTTAAGTCTAGGAGTGGATATGCAACCAAGATTTTGAACTCAGTGCAGATGTTGTCGAATGCATAAATAACTGGGAGGAAGTGAATGTTTTTTTTTTTTTTTTTTTTTTTTTTCCAAAGACATCGTAGGATGTTGTGTGCAGAAAGAGAAGTATACTCTTTCGGTGAAATATTCGGCTTAATAGCCCTCTCTTTGTCTCATGCACTCGAAAGTCAAATGTGTATTCGCTGTATTTCATTTTATTCTCTATATTTGATAGTATTGAAATATAATAATATTTGTGGTTAAATATATTTTATATTTAATAATAATATCCAATATTTTTCATAATATAGCATTGATTGTGTCTATTATCCATCTGATATCGCTTCTAGAGACGACAATAAGTATGCCCCTTATTTTTGTTCTGACATTGAGATAGATGTTCTGGATCTTTGATGTTATAAATTTGCTAAGACTTCCTATACCATTTTCCTGCAATCACTGTTCAGTTAGGAAATTTTCTGATTACAGATTTCATATCTCGTTTGTTAAAATAAGTGATTAAGTGTGAAATTTGTGTGATTTCAAATTCATCACTGAAGCTGGTAAACTTTCAAAAGTTGTTCTTACGTTGATTTTGAAGATGTCCTTACCCATATGCTTAGAGGTATAATAATGTCCAAGTAACTTCATTATAACCTAGATAAACACTTCGTATGTGTTACTGCTATTCATTCTGCTACTATTTGTTTATCGACCATTGGCTTTACAATTGACAATTTACAGTAAACTTAATACATATTGAACTCAGCACCAATATGATTTTCTGCTAACCGTCACTAAGGTATATTTAGTGGTTAAACAGGCATCAAACTATTGTCAATTAATTTTATTTCATTAAATTGCGTATATTAATTATTTTTACATATTTTTCTGTAAAATTATATCATTTCATAATAATAAATATCAAAAATAAACATTCCATCAATTAATTGATATGCTGACAATCATTTCTTTTCTATTGCAAGTAATAATTGACTTTGTGAACTTATAAATACAACGTGTTCAACTGGAAAATGACAGCATTTGTGTTAGTCCAATATATTGGACACAATATATTTTGAAGCAAGACTCATGTACACACATAATTGGTTAAAATTATTTGCTAAAATGTCCTCTAACGAAAAGAATTTATTCAAGAAAACTTGGGGAAAATCATTCTTTATTTTTACACGCTACTCTGCAACAACACATGGTAAAAAAAAATTATTTATCAGGTTACAGTTAAAATTCACAATTCACAGTTATTAATATTATTATACAAAACAGAATTCGCAGAAAATAAAACAAAAGATAATAACTCATATTTTGGTGTTTAAAATATTGTTTACAATTAATAATACAATTACATATATTTTAATTTATTTTTATTTACATAAATATTATTCCAATTTATACTATTTTTAAGAAATTAATTACAGTATTACAACTGGCTCATGCTATCACTTAGTGTTAGAAAAGATGTTTGTGTGCTCTAACAAACTAATTTATCTTTTCTTACTTCCTTTTTTGCATTTTATTTTATTTCACTTTATTTATTCTATTCTGTTTTAGTCAGTGATTTATATATTCGCTTTTCTCCTATTACAAACATAAGAAAATGTATGCAACGTATCGAAATACATTCTGTTTTCCTGAATATTTCTTTCTACCTATTATTTATGTTGTTTATATACTTATGTGCATTGATTGGTATCACAAGTACCTAGAAAAATAACACTTCCTTTACAAGTCGATTATTCATAATCTCTAAGTATGCTTTTTATTATTCCTTTGCTATGTACACATTTAATTGTTTGCTCAGTGACCATAGTAACCAATTCATAGTAATACCATTTATTTCAATGTTTGTAAATGTTTGCTTGTAAATATCTCTTGAAGGAAAATGTTTAATCATGATTTATATATTTTCTGAATGTTACCCACTGTGCAAAGTTCTTCTGTGTTTTGGAATTAACATATATCAGTTTAGTCAACGTTGAGTCAAAGTTCTAAACACATGGCCTCTACTAAAGCATCCCTTCCCCATTATTATTTTTCTAACCACGAAATCCCCTTTCTTGGATTCATCTAAATTTGATTAAATAAATAAATAAGATTAACATAGAACGTATATGCAAATTCATATATGATTGTACTAATTGATAGATAATACTCCATATCGATAATAATACTTATTGCCACTGGAATACAGATCTAAAATAGCTGAATTCAAGATCTGGAATAATAAACTAGGAGGGCGATGCGCCTTTACATTTTTTTCTGTGAGCAAAAGCGAAAATATATATAAAGAAATATTTCTTATAAATTTCAATCAAAATGAAATTTAGGAAACCAAACGAGAAGTTACTGAGAAAATATTCTTCTTCTTTAACCCAAAATGTTACTTGTTACCTCTCAGGTGGTCTAGCTAGGCTAGACAACCCCCATAAAACCAAAAATATCTAAAAAAATGTGATGAGTCCCGAAGGACATCGTCTTTTTTTTAAATTTAGGCAGGTTAAGATATATCTAGGGGAGGCCATATTGACGGAACACTAAGGACACTCTGGAAGTGTCCTTTGCCCCTGCTGAAAATTGATTCCTTGAACATGAAATGTAAAATTTAAATGTATTCTTGAAATATTCCATTGGAGTAAGCGGCAAAAGACCAAATGCTAAAGAAAATTCAGTATTGAAAATTTAATAGCACAAAAGATTTCGTATGCCATTACGTATATAATACAAGATATTACTAACATTTTGAAATACATATTTTATAGTGAAGTTAGGTAAATTCATTATTAAATAAGTAATAGACACACATATTTCGAATACAACTTTTCTGTCTTTTTCTAGTTTTGTGAAATATTTAACTTCAGTTATACTTTTTATGGACACAAAAGCATTGTTATAATAAATGGGGTGTATAATGTATGGATGTATTGTATAATAAATAGAGTGACTATTTTTAAGAAGTTCTTTTTTGTGTGTGATAATATAATGCGGAACGTAAAATGAAAAACTGCTAAACTGGAAAAAAAAAATTTTTTAATATATGAGCAATTTTTTTTATTTTTTAAATTATTTGTACATAAATAAGCTACATGATTATACTTTAAGTGTTTCCAAACTTTCTATCAAATTCCCAAGTTTATCTAGCAAATTATTGAACACTTTAGTGTACACGAAAACTGATTTTTCAGCCACGGGTGTTGAATTTGTTGCATCAATTAAAGTTTGATGGCCGCAATTATTATGTGTAGATTTTTTCAGTGAATGTTCATATGTACAGTTAAAAAGAAACATGTGTTATTTAATATTAATGTAGTTAAAAACTGAATGGGAAATGTTTAATAATTAAACGCTTCCATTTATTTTGTTTGCGGTAACTCTTGCATAGTTAAAAAATTAGAGGGGTTATTAAGGATGTTGGTTTTTATAACTAAAGCTCACACTGTGTAGTATTCTTAAAAATGAAAGTAAGCAGAACACTCTGAGTTCAAGACTAAGAATTGTGTTTACAACAAACAAAACAATTCGATTATGTTAATACTTGTATGTGTGTATAATTGTGTCGTTCCATTTTTGAATAAAATAATTATTACATTCCGGCTGCTTCAATGAACATTGCTATAAAGTACGCTATAATAAATTGACGACGAGGATGCGATTGGATAATGTTCATCTTGCAGTTGAGGGCTTACAGCTACTTTATATAGACAACACATAATCGAACACTACCATCAACTACATGTATTAACTTAAATTTTTTTATAGCAATAAGAGATTTTTCAGACAGAGAATATCTATTTTTGAGTGTACAAATTTTTCGTCTTATGTTTTAAATTTTTTAATTTATCGTTAATATAATTAATTATCCCAAAGCCTAATTTTGAACAGTTCTATTCTAAATTATTAATAGCTCATTCTTTTTTTCTTTTTTTTTTTTTACTTCTACAAGGGATGAAATAACTTTATGTATTAGTAGATTTATAATAGGCATAAATTTGTTCTATTCCTATTTGCAATTGTGACTCAAAATTCAAGCAAGGCTGCTTAATTTAGGGACCTCTAAATGTGAAGAAAGTTGCGACCTCGATTTATTTTCTGTTGTAAATTAGAGAACATCACAAATTTCGGTTAAGTTTGTGTTTCTTATTGTTTTAAGGTTATCACAACGACTTATCCTCATAAGTTGTGTAAAGAGCTTTATATTAATGCAGAGGATTATTAAAATAATACCCTGATCTCCACGTCTCACAAAATGTATGACAATAAGTATAGCATAATTAATTGCAATAAATCAAATTATGTACAAAAAAAAGGGGGGGCAACGTACGAAAATATTGCGCTTTTATCTGTGTATAATCATTTCCTTTAACTTTTATATGAGACTTAAATAGACCTTCTTGAATTTCAGCAGTTTTATTTAATGAAGAAAGTACTTTTTTCTCATGCAGTTGTTTGTTAATTCACCTATCTTTAAAATTATACCTCTGCTAAATTCATCTTGGAAGTTGAGTTAAAGTTCAAGAGATACTTTACAAAACATTTCAGTCCATTTTCTTGCCATAGTACAGAATCTTCTAGTTCCTCTTCACCCGTAAATTTCTTGATTCCTGAAAACTAAGAAATTTCTTTTGGAAAACGTTCACTTCAATCTATAGAGTGATGGGTATTGCACTTCTGCATTCATGTCCATGATGAATCTTACTTTGAAATTTCCCGAGCTTTCCTTGTTGCGGCACGTTAATAGGCTCAATATCTATGAAATGTCTTCTCAGAAGACAAATTACACAGTGGAAATTAAATGCCTTATAAAATCCGTGAACCGATAAGCTGTCTTCTATGCGGTGTTAAAAATTTATCACGCTATACGAACACTTATTGCAGGAGATAAAAACAGGCTTAAATAATTGTACTTGATGTGTTTGCAAGAATAACCACAAGATTCATCTGTGTTCTCAGTCATTTGTCATGGCCGCGAGTAGAAATCCTTAAGGACTCCTCTACTTCACATTCTTACGAGAGTGGGTGGATTTCCACCAATGAATCACGGGAAGATAAACCATACTCTTCCAACTTTCAGTAGGAACCATTTTCTTTTTATTCGAGACAAAACACAGTAAAATCTGGAATTAAAACGCTATTCAAAA
This sequence comes from Latrodectus elegans, assembly GCA_030067965.1. NCBI lineage: Eukaryota > Metazoa > Arthropoda > Arachnida > Araneae > Theridiidae > Latrodectus > Latrodectus elegans. Next base: position 12,110,862 of record CM057814.1, read on the forward strand.
AGGAAAATTCCACAGCACAATTTTTCTGTTATGCAGTGCTACAAATGTCACTTGTTATCCCTTCTGAATGTTCTGACGTATCTAAAATGCTGATTTTTTTCAATATTCCAAATTCTTCTTTTTAAGTAATTTTGGCGTGTTTATAAGAAAATTTCTCCTTGATACTGCAATTTTGATTGACAATACTGTCATTACAACAATCTTAATAAGTAACAGGATTATACAAAAATTTGGCTGAAAACAAAGTAATTAAAATGTATTATCAGCACGTCTGATACCTGGTATCTGTCAGACTTACTTCTAAACTGAGCCTCTTGTTTTAAAATACTAACACGTAAATGGTCAAACTTTTACGTTGAGTGCTAAAATTATATTAAAAGGAGTTATTGTAATGTGTTTTGCTAAATCTTATTTTCCAAATAAGTTTTGATGAATGATATATTTCTAAAGCCTAAATGATAATGTTTAAAAGCCTGGTAAATTTTTAAATTTCATGCCTTTTTCGTTTCTTTGAATGATCTGGAACATTGCTTTCTAGCAAAACAATACACGATTGCATGTTGCATGCACTGTATTCATCTTCTATAATACAGCGAATATTCATTAATTCGAAATGTCTTAATAGTAGTTCGATTCTCTCAATCAGTGATAACTTCAAATGGGAAACAATTTTTACTCCAATAAATATTGTGTGATATCTACATACCTTCCTGATGTTGTTGTTGTCTTGTTCTAGCTCGGATGGCATTATGGGGTGTGCAGCTCCACTTTTCCAACTGAATCGTAATTTGGTGTGGAGTCTGATTTCCTCAGTGAACACATGGTCTTAGGTACCCTTTTATATGGCAGGCAACCATTCACAACTCATTCATACCAAGGAAAGAGAGAGCGAAAGGACATGTATGCCCTCGAACCGGTATTCGAATCTAGAACCTCCTTATCGACCATCAGTAACGCTGGCCACTAGACAGGGTAGGCAGCATTCCATCCTGATGTAAATGGCTTATAAACACAATAGGGTATTTCTTAAAGGAAAAAAAGGACAGTTGGTAACAATTTCTTATGAATTACTAAAATACTGTTGGTAACAAAAAGAAAAAATTATAAATTTAATGTAGACCACCAATAGATTTCAACATCATTCTCAATTCCCTTTTTCCTGATTCATTTTTTAAAAAGTGAAAAACTTCTTATTGGGATATTTATTTGTTTTGTGCTGACACATTGATGGAATTTAAAACAAATGAATGATATTTGTTTTGAGAAATAAAAAAACTAATTTCGCTGAGTTTACCTTCATAAAATGTATAAGAAAATCTTTGCACCTGGATTTTTTTCAATAATTAAGTATTCTGATAAGCAAATTTCGATAATTATTTCATCCTAAGAATTCATTTTTAATAACTTATATTTGCAATCATAATAACAAATTTTTATCAGACAAATTCTTTAACATTATATTTTATCCATAAACAGCGAATTCGTTAAAAGGATTAGAAAGAAACACAAAAATAGTCTGCATAACTGTATTGTTTATGTCTGCATTGATTCTGTAGTGGTACTTTGACAGTTATATAAATTTATATTCACTTTAAAATTTCTATAATTATAACTAAAGTCAAACTGAATTATTTTAATTCCAAACTATTTCCAGCTGAATTGCCATTTTCAAATCAAATAAATTATGTCTATGAATAGTATTTCCTTCACAGGAAATTTCTTCCTTAAATGAAATCAGAAGGAATAATTATTCCTCTCTCTTTCTAAAAATAAATATCTTAATATTTTCCACATCCCGAATCTATAACAAGCACAGCGTGAATAGAAGATACGAAAGGTATCGAAAAATGAAAAAAGAAACCAGTTATTGCTTTCTTAAATCAGTAAATGAAATATTGCTTTTAAAGTAACGAAATATTGTCTAGTAACATATAACGTTCTTGAGGTAATGAAAATCTCAACTGTTATCAAATAACAATTCATTATTACATAATATACTTTCTTAAAATAATGAGATGTTCTCATCGTTACTGATTAGCCCTCGTGTGCAAAAAATGACCGTTGAGCGACAAACAAACTAAACCAATCATCATTTGTGAATAACAGATCATTCTTTAATAACGATAATGAGCAGTTGTCAAACAACATTTCGCTTCTACATAACAGAAAAATTTTTTAATAACGAACACTTTCCCTACAGCGTTGCATTACTGCATGATTATTCTAAACAACACGCTGTTACTGGTGTTCTAGTGGACAACAATTTTAATTTTAAGTTATTTCGCCAACTAAAGTGGTAAATTGCAAACTCTATGACACTTTCTCGTGCTAGCTAGAGTAATTTAAAGGTTTATTATTAAATAGCACCATTTTTTAGTTATTATAAATCTACCAGTTTATTAAAAATACATTTATATATATATATATAAAAACTATAATCGCCTTTCACATAAACGTAGAAGTCTTCATATTTCAGTATTAATTGGCGAGACCCTATAACCAGAGTCTTGTCAGTAAAATTATATGAAAAAATTAACTTTTTGTTGTTACGATGTTATTGAATATTTACTGTATTTTCACCTCTTCAAATTGTTCCACCTGGATTTTCCCAAGGTTCTATTCTGGGCCTATGTTTTCTAATTTGAATGTAAATTAATGATAATGAAATCTAAAGTTTATTTGCTGATGACACGCATTCTCAGCCCCATAAAGACCATGAAATAATAATTAATAATCTTGCAAATTATATGTAATAAACTGAAAATAGGCTTGAAAAATAAATTAAACATAAGTTTGCAGTCCTTTCCACCAGGAGAAGAGAACCCTGTAAAAATCTAAAAAATTATGACTGTGAAATAACTTTCAGCATACAGGTCTTACGTTACACCAAGGGCTTACATTAGATAAAAGGTTTACATGGAAACCCTATATTACCAATATAAAATTTAAATCTGCTGCAATAGTCCGAAAATTATATCTACTCCCGGCAACACTCGAAAATATAAATCTTTTTCATTAGACATTAATCACCTATGCAGATGGGGGCACTAGTGACTTCACAATCAACAAAAATTAGTAGCCACTCAAGAGTCATTTTCGAAATGTTTTAATTAGAAAAATCTTGGCCTCCCCACCTTTTGCAAATTTATTAAAAATAATGCTCAAAAATTTCACAATAACCTGAATAAAATCGCAAATCCCGAAATACAAAAGTTAGACAATTGTTACCTTGATGAATTAAAAAAATTTCCACAGATCAAGAGTAGTGTTAAGATTAAAACTAAGCTTGGAATATATTATTTAAAAATAAAGTAATAGACTCAAGAAATTTTCAAAACAAAAATCCCTTCAATTAAACTTACACAAACACCCTCCAAACACACCACCTTTGAGGAAGTAACCAAAGCCAGTAATCATCGGGCGCGGTCAGTACTTCAGTTTTTGTCCATTGGGGAACACTGTGAGCAGTTGAAATCTTTAGACATAGTTTATAACAATTTATATTTAAAATAATAATCAACTTATATATAATAAATATTAAACATTTCTAGACTATTTTAATAAAAATTATATGTAATAAATAAGTAAATAAAATATAAAATTAAAACTGAAACAAAAAAGATAATTCACTAAAGGTAATTAATAAAAAATGTAAATAAATCTAGCAATGAATAATAAATTAATAAAAGACTAAATTTTGAACTCAAATTCTCATTATACAACCATCAACATTATGATCATTCTGATCATTCCCAGCTGAAAGTAAAACCCAACCACCATATATATATATATATATATATATATATATATATATATATATATATATATATATATATATATATATTTACACTCATGTCCATACATTAAGGATAATGCAAGTTCAGGCAAAGAAAAAGAAAAAAGCAAAACAAATGTGACTTATTTGTAAAGTCTATTTATTAAACAAAAGGTAAAGAGCAAAAACGATGCTATATGTTTGACATCATTAAGGAAAAAAATTGTGATTTTTATTCACTGAAGCAAATTTCAAAAAAGAACATATTTACAAAAACCTATATAACATGGTTGTTATGTTGGTTAAAACACAGTATGCACCCCAGAATATGCAATACAGGCCGTACAACGCATCGGCATGCCGAATATCAAATTGTCGATCTGATCTTGAGGAATAGTACACCACTGATCAAGCAATGCCCTTCGAAGTTCCGGTAGACATGTGTGTGGGGGGAGGGGTTGACGGGCTACAATTCATCGGCCAAGCATGTCCCATGCATGCTCTATTGGAGTCAAGTCCGTGAGTATGCTGGCCAGTCCATACGGGTGATATCAACCAACTGAAGACAATCATCTACAATGTTTCCACGATGAGAACGGGTGTTGTCATCCATAAACAGAAATTCTTCACACATGGCGCGCCGAAACAAATCTACATGTTGTTCCAGAATGACATCCCGATAAATGTGGCCTGTCATAGTTACGTTCTAAACATGTAAGTTAGTTCAGGAACCCAGAATAATTCCTTCCCAAACGTGTAATCTTGCACCACCGTAACGGCGTCGTTCAGTGGTGTTTTCATAGTGGTGACGGGTATGTGGCTCTCTCCATATGAAAGTCCGGCGAGAATCAGACTGAAAGCTAAACCTGGAATCTTCGGAAAACATTCCACAAGACCACTGTTGCGGTGTCCACTGTGAATCTCTACTCCAGGATAACCGCAGGTGACAGAGAGTTGTGGTAAGTGGAACACATCTGACAAGCCTTAGGCATGTAGATCAATGTATCCTAAGTGTCTGTACACGGTCTGCTTGAAACTGTCGCACCAAAAGCTGACGAGACAGGTCTGATGCTGTGCTCCGTCTGTTTCTTTTGGCAGTCACTGCCAAATACCGGCCCTCATTCGGCGTTGTTACTCGGAAGCGACTATAGTTGTAACGACTACTTACATTACCATCGTCTGGATCCGTTGACAAAGCCTGAAGATAACACTCTGGGCGATTCGAAGTTCTTAGGATAATTCCAGCTGGGTACGTCCACATTCCAGACGGCCGATAATTCTATAACGTAAAACATCATCCAAATACTTCCTTTATGCCATAACTATGAGGTTAATTGATTGAAAGACTTTTAAAGCACTTGTGAACAATTTTACTTCTTTGCAACCATTCCTTATGTGCCCCTCTCTTGCACTCCTGTCATTGTGACGTACTATTGGCGCCATCTGGTGGTTTCTTTTAATTTGCATATTATTTTCAAAATATGTGTAATAATTCTACATTGAAATTTTTATTTTAGAGTTCAAGTTTTTGTGTGATTCTGAATTATCCTTAATTTATGGACCTGAGTGTGTGTGTGTGTGTGTGTGTATATATATATATATATATATATATATATATATATATATATTGATAATGATAGTCTGTCAACTTGGTAATGTTGACTTCTTCAAAAGTAATCCTACACAGGATGGTATTTATAGGCTTAATTGCACAAATTTCACCAAGAGAGGTACATGGCCATATTTAGCTATTCAACCCAAACCACATATTATACTGAGATAGATTACTTTGTGGTTCTTTCTGATATTATTGAAGTCAGTCAAACCATTGATATTAATGAATTCCCATACAAGAAGTAGACCACAATGGTTATCTTATCAGTCCCGCTTAGGTGGTGACTGCTCTGGGAGGCATTTTGGGAGAAAAGCAAATTTCTTGCCACCGTCAGAATATGTGAGACTTCTCAAGCTCCTATTGGCAAGTTTGGACTAGCATTTCCAGGTCTTCCAATGAGAGATCTGGAAATCTTGTACTTTCATCATAATATTTTTTTCTTTCGTAGACTACATTAATTTAAGTATAGTCTGCGCTGCTTGGTTTAGGATCTTGATCAGATAGTAAGAAGTCCTTAATTTATGTCTTTGACTTTCCTCACTAAGTATACCTGATTTTCGTTTACATTAAGTGGTTGTATTATTTCTGTTGGATTCATAGTCAAAAGTTGCATATTTTTGGTTTCATGAAATAATAAACCTAGGAGTGAATACTTTTTCAAGTATAATATTTAAAGTTTTTTAATATTATATGAATTTTTATGTTGATCCGCATTATGAATAAGCAATTAATTGGAATGATAAGGAAAATAAAGAAATAATAAATAACCAAAACTATCTAACCTAACTTTTTCTTTAAGATCTCTACGGTCGAGTTCAAATTATAACTTACCATAATAACTTTATCTTTTAGGACTAACCTAACTGAGAATTGAAATTTAGGAGATAATTTGATTGCGTCTAGTCTTTGCCTTTTCAGAGTCAGCTGCAATGACAGCGAACGGCTCGCGGGATTTACCATGATGCAATGCAAACATTATATTCAGGCGACTGAACCTGACAAATAAACCTGAAAATTAGCCTACCTAAATAAATTACTTAAATCCTTTGAATTTCATTTTAGTGATGCTTCTACTCCACATGAGGGACATATGGCCAGGATTTTATTGATAATTTCGAGTTAAAGGCGGCAGGAATAGGTACAATGATGTCAGGTCCCCCCCCCCCAAAAAAAAAACAACCGAATTCACTATTAATGATAAAATAGAAATATAGATGATATATTTTAATTTTGCAAAAAGTATAAATATTCTTTAGATGTAAAATCTCGAAACATATTTGACTCAAACGAAAAAGAAATTTTTTTAAAATTATTCTTGAAAATAATAATTTAAAAATATTTTCACTTTCTAATCTACCGACTGATGGTGCCACAAAAAAATTAAAACTATTTGAATTGTTTGAAAGTTATTCTGAAACAGACGTAACAAAATGGAGGAACAAAAATACATATATTTATTTACATCAAGACATAATTAAAAACTATACTAATGTGTTTGTACAAAAAAAGGTAAAAAGTAAAAACAGACATAATTTAAACATTTTACCTCTCATTTCTAAATTATATACTAAAATGAATAAACTACCTTTATTAGTTTTAATATAACATTTTCATTATATATGGATAAAAATTAATTGAATGGTAAAATATAAAAGAATTTTTTCCAAACGTTTAAATTCTAATTATTTATTGTAAAACAAGGGAAATTAAACAGCAGCAGAGTAAAAATATATATTTTTATATGGAATCATAATCAAAAGTAATTTATAATAACAGAAATATCGATAGAAGTACATAAGCGGATTCAATTTAAACATTTCATTTTTAATTTAACAAATCTGAAAAGAAAAATAAATGCATATATATATATAATAAGGTTCAAATAAATGGGCTCATTCTGCATCAAAATATTTATATACCATAAAATTTTATTCAACTCTAAAATGACTTTGACATAGAATGAACATATTTTAATTTAAGTCTAATTAATTATTATAAACTACAAAACTATATTTTGTTTACAAAATTGTAAACACGATGATCATATTTTAATGCAAAATATTGTGAATAAAAGAATGAATGAATGAATTTAAAAAATACTCATAGTTACGTAAAACCATAATAAAATTATGGATTGCATAAATAAAAATTAATAATATTCCTTGTTATTTACGAAGAAAATTTTCAGCTATTCTGTTATCTCATTTGTAGATTAGCAGTTTATGTAATTATTTAACTGCTTAATTTTTAACGGCAAAAAACATTTAAAAAATTGAAAAATTCATTTGCAAATGTAAAAAATATTTAAAAAATATCATAAAATTTTAATAATAATTTGCATCAAAAATTTAATAAAAAAATAATTTCATTCCCCTTTGTTTTGTTTAAGTCAATATCATAATTTGGGAGACAATGACCACATTTTCAAATTGTACTTAAAAATAAAGTAAAACTGTTTAAAGAAATAACAAAAATGAAAGTTAATAAAAATTGTTAAATACATAATAAAAATATCAGACGTTACTAATATTTAAAAAATAATAATATATTTGAAAAAGAATGATAAACACCGAATATAAATGTGTCAGGATTATTGATATTTCCTACTCATTTATTTTATTAACGATCGAGCATGCTTATTTCATATTCAAGAGCATCATTATTTCGTAATAGAAATTAGTTCTGCTGCCTTATCCAACAAAAATCTATCACTTCCAACTGTCCTTCCCAGAGTTCCTTCCCTAAGAAGCGGTTGCTTTTATGATACTTCAATCTAATAAATCATGCGCCTGTATCGATGCATTATTATTTCCAATACTCTCATTGTTTCTTCTGTACCTGAAACAGATACTTTCTTTTGAGTTCAATCGCAGATAATTTCGAACTCCCAGCTCTACTTTCAAGTAGGGGAAGGAGAACTAACTGGAAAAAAAATAGAATTTCCACTATTTATTGTGTATAATTATAAAGATTACAGATATAATTTATAATATTAATTCTTATAAAGTAACTGGTAGTTTGTTATTATAAATTTCTTTAGATAAAATTATCGTAGATATTGATAAGTTGAGATTTTCCTGAAAAATAGGACAAATACATTTCCATACAAAATGTAATATTCTATTAAATAAGCGACTAGAGAAATTTATGACAAGCCATGATTTATATCAGCATCTAAATCAATGTAAAAATCTTTTTAATTTTTATTTAATAACATAATTAGATAATAAAATAGAATTAAAATCAATGTACGATTCTCTTTTTATGGAATAAAATTTCGTTACATAACTTAAAAAATTATAAGAATGAGAATATTGGCTAATATGCTATCATTTTCCTCAAAAATGTTTCCGTGATTTGTGTTAAAACTATATGATGTAAATTCGGTACTCATTTAGATGGCATTAAAAATAAAAAATTGAATTTGTATATAATGTAATAATATAAGTTAAAGATTTAGGAAAAGCGTACTAGATATTTGAATAATCCCCTAATAAATCAAATTTCTAGATATCCTTCTTTCATAACATTAAATATTCAAAATATTATTAGATCAAAATTTGTATTATTGGAAATCTTATGAATTTTGCTTTCAAAGTTATTAAAAGAAAGGGGAGGTGTGAAAAACCTTCGTTGTTTAATATCGAGTTTTAGAAATTTTTACATTTTTGGATTGTATTACAAGTTTTGATAAATGCATTAATCAAATTCTTTAAAAATTACACCTTATTTCTTTATATTCTTATAAAATTGTTACTTTCCATGAAAAATTTTTTAAACGATAGTGATAAAAAAATTATATAAATTTTTCATTTAATCAAAAATTAAATACCAGAAACATTTTATTTAATAATTTCTTCGGTTTAAAATATATACACTACTGGCCATTAAAATTGCTGCACCAAGAAGGTGACATGCTACAGACATGAAATTTATACGAAAGGAAGAAGGTGCTGTGATATGCAAATGATTAGCTTTTCAGCGCATTCAGACAAAGGCGCCAGTAGCGACACCTACATTGTGTTTAAATGAGGAAATTGTTCAGTCGGTTCCTCATACACAAATTGCATTTAAACGTTGTTGCCTTGTGAAAAGTTGTTGTGATGCCTCGTGTAAGGAGGACAAATGCATACCAGCACGTTTCTGACTTTGATAAAGGTCGAATTGTAGCGTACCGGGATTGCGGTTTATCTTATCACAGAGTATTGCTGCTCGCGTTGGTTGAGATCCAATGACTGTTAGCAGAATATGGAATCGATGGGTTCAGGACGGTAATGCGGAACACCAAGCAGGATCTCAACGGCCACCTATCACTAGCAGCCGAGAAGACAGGCATATTATCCGCATGGACGTAATGGATCGTGCAACCACGTCACGAGCCGTGAGTCAAGAAAAGGGGTTGTTTGGAAGACAAGAAGTGTCTGCACGAACAGTTCGACGACGTTTGCAGCAGCATGGACTCTCAGCTCGGAGACCATGGCTGCGGCATCCCTTGACGCTGCGTCATAGACAAGAGCGCCTTCAATGGTGTGATCAACGACGAACCTGGGCGCACGAATGGCGAGACGTCACCTTTTCAGATGAATCCAGGTTCTGTGTACAGCATCATGATGGTCGCATCCGTGTTTGGCGTCATCGTGGTGAACGCACACTGGCAGCGTGCATTCGTCATCGTCATACTGGCCCATCACCTGGCGTGATGGTATAGGGTGCTATTGGATACACGTCTCGGTCACCTCTTGTTCGCATTGACGGTGCTTTGAACAGTGCACGTTACATTTCTGGTGTGTTACGACCCGTGGCTCTACCCTTTATTCGAGCCCCGCGAAACCCTACGTTTCAGCAGGATAATGCCTGACCGCATGTTGCCGGTATTGTACGGACCTTCCTTGATACGGAACGTGTTCGGCTGTTGCCCTGGCTAGCACGTTCTCCAGATCTTTCACCAATAGAAAACGTCTGGTCAATGGTTGCCGAGCGACTGGCTCGTCACCAAACGCCAGTCACAACGGTTGATGAACTGTGGCATCGTGTTGAAGCTGCATGGTCATCTGTACCTGTACATGCAATCCAATCTCTGTTTGACTCCATGCCCAGGCGTATAACTGCTGTTATTACTGCCAGAGGTGGTTGTTCTGGGTACTGATTTCTCAGGATCTATCCAGCCAAATTTTTTGAAAATTTAATCACTTGTTATTTCTAGTTTAATATATTTGTCCAATAAATATCCTTTTGTTATCTGCATTTCTTCCTGGTGTAGAAATTTTAATGGCCAGTAGTGTAGTACGAAAGATCTAAGATGTAATTGCATATGAGTGGATAATTTATAAGAGTTATGTGCAACTAATCTGCAATACACATGAGAAATAGTGAACAAAACTATCCTACTTCCAAGTGTATACAAGAAGAAATGTTATTTAATTTAAAAAAAACTAAATTTTAACTCTAATGATTTTGAAATTTTTTAAACTAATAATATAAATGGTAAACGAGAAACATGCAAAGCTTAATTATGACGTTTAACTAGAAAAACGAGGCAAATTTGATAGTTTTTTGCTAAATTTGGATAAAACTATTTTAATTTTTCCACGAACGTATGCTATTTTATTTTCAGGAAAGAAATTAGTTATAAATAAATCCATTTATTGTACGGTCATAAAATTCCCTTTCTTCCATTGGGCGTCAGTCCACTGCTGGACATAAATTTTTTTTACGATGATCATTTTAATGAGGATGGCATTATATTTTACAATCTTAAAATTCAGACCCCTTCTTCCGTTGAAGGTTATCTGCTGGACATGAATTTTTCGATCAACGGCGCTGTTAATGGGGATTTTTTTATCTTAGAAAGTTCCATTTTTTCACGACTAATACGAGTATATGACACTACACTAAAATGGTTCTGTATAACTTTGAATAAAAGCACAGAACGCCTCATTTAAGATTAAGTTATTTGGGTATAAAAAGAGAGATGCTAAAAGACTTCCATAAAAATTTTATTTGTTTTATACAAGGTGGCGTTTCACTGAGCTTCTTTACATCAGAAGAGAAAATTTGATTTTGTCTCATATATTATCAACACATTTTCAAACTTCCTTGACAAGTAAAAATTTACAGAAAACAAACCTGGTGGAAAAAAGTTCTTTTATATATTTACCATACAATTTATTTTTATTCATGTAATGAGACGTTGATTTGAACGTAATATAAAAGTAGTTTAATCATTTTAAATTAGAATTTTGCCATGAAAAGTAAAATGCTTAAGCTATGGCAATTTTATTTATTATTTTTTTATACTATCAGGAGTATATTTTTTAATCTTGATGTAGATAAACTATGTTTTTTTCTGTTCCTCCATTTTGTATTAAACATTACAATACTCAATTTTTTACTTTAAAACATAAAATTTAGATTTTAGGTAAAACCGCTATATGTTTTTTTTTTTTTTTTTTTTTTTTTTTTTATTTCATGTTTTTTTATGCAACTATAAATGTTACACTAATAAAGAATGATTACACCCGGTTAAATATTACTAAAACAGTTGTAAAGCTGCTTTATTTATTAATTATTATTTAATATTCTTGAAATCTAAACAAACGTGTTGTATAAGGAAGATTACTATTTATTTTATTATGAAAAAATATAATTATTGTTTCGCAAACGTTTTTTAATAGAAAAATATAAGAAAGTAAAAAAGGTGATATTTTAAAATTGTATTTTTCTAAGCAAACTTTACACTCTGTAATTGATTATTCCTCTCACATTATAATTGTACTCAAACTACTTACCATTTAATTATAAAATTTTATTTATATAATTTGAAAATTTTACTGAATTTAAACAAATATTTAAGCTGATTAGGTTGGAAATATTTTCTCAACTTATTTATATTTTAGTTAACATTGGAAATCTTTGAAAATTAATATTAAGTAATTTGAAAATTTATTCAGAACTGATATAAATCCCGGAAGTAAATATAAATAACAAAACAATAGGAATATTTATATTAAATGAAAAATTTTTATGAAAATTTATAATTTTTATAAACTTTTCATAGAAAACTGTAAAAAAAAAAAACTTGTGTTTCTGTGCCTGATACTAGAAATTAAAGTATTAAAAGAATAACTTAATTGTAATTAATAAAATGTATCACATAAATGAAAATAAAAATATTTTCATAGATTATCACTTAAGCTCTTTTTATTTTAATTTAAATGAATGATTGTTTATAAATGATAATGATGTAAATCGATGTTAATTACATTAATTTTTTGGAATTACACAAAATATTTTAGATTTAATTACGTATTGCATTTATGTTTTTAATTTAAATTTTATTAAATTTACTTGTAAAACTTATAAGTATTTTATAATTAATTTTCAATGGGATAAATGACAACTTAAAACAAATGCAGCAGTTTTAAAAAAAAATCGGTAAAATTCTTATTATTTTAAAAGTAATTGTAACTAGAATTAAGGAAGCACGAAATAAGTAACTACAGCTCATTCCTAGTTTCAGAACATGCTTCGTTGATGAAAATTAAAAGTAAAAATAATCGTTATTCAATCGAACTATTTTTAATAAAATTTATCCACTAATATATATAACCGTTTTATAAATAACGTGTTCTTAAGAAATAAGGCTGATAAGTTAACGTTTTTAAGTTAACCTCTGAGCATCAGGACTAAGTGGCCAAATCTTCACCGGTTCATTAGTAACATTTTCGTAAAAATTTATATTATTAACCACACATTAAAGTTTCTCTCAAATTTGGTGAGGATTCCTGTGTTGTTGAAAACACAATATTTTTTCTCATTTCTGCTAATGTATTTTTAATTACATTCATCACAATGGCAGTTTTTTTGAGTTTCCTAACCTTTTATCATCATTGCCAAAGCCCTTGATTCTTTTATTCTTTCCTGGGTGGTAGAATGATTAGTTATAGCTGAATCAATATTATTAATATTAGGTACATAGATAGAGCACACATTGTAAACAGTATCATTTGTAATGATTTGTTTTCTACTTAACAAAGAGTATTCGCGTTATTAACAGGATAATTCATAACACATAAATATTTTTCCAAAATAAGAAAAGGTGTTAGCAAAATTTTTATTATTATTAAGCTTGGAGATTGTATGAACAGATTTTATATTGGTTGTAAACATTTGCACCAATATGTACAATTGCTATTTAAATAATTATTAATAAAATTGAAATTAGTAGTTTCATTATAATTATTTGCCGCCTATTTGCAGAAATATTCTAAATTATTACAAAAAATACTAAGCAATATCTCGCCTGGTAGCATTCCTCTTTAAGCAGTTCTGAATACATGATGGCGTACCTGTAGAGTTCATTGTGGTATTTATAGAGATAGTTCATGTGATCTTCACCAACATCTTTATTATTGCATTTTGGATAGCGGCGAAAACAGACTGAAGTTTATTTCTCACAGAATCCACATTAAATCGCAACGCGCAGTCTTAATAATTGGCATATTAAAATCCATTGAGGGAAATTCCTCGAACACGTGTTTTTTTATTAAAGAAAGGTAATGCATACCACTGTTTTCAGAATGCTGCACAGTAATAATATCGATAGGAATACTAGAGCGCTTTCCAGACAATTCATCACTTAGTAGTACTGAAGACATTTTGATCCTGGAATATCCATAACGATACCCCAGACTTCACCACTGAGTTCCACGATATTTACTGGTGGTCCTTGGAAGGAGTAAGTACCATTGGTAATAGGTGAGCAATCTCTGAGAGTTCCGCAGCTGAATCTTGTAGAGGAGAAAGATTCAGTTAGTTTACTGTTTGCAGCCATTTGCATAAAAAACAATCAGAATCGAAAAACCAGTTTATCACAAGGTTAAAAACAATTCTTTATTAGAAAGTTATGAACTGCTTTCCGATGGTGAGAGACGCGGGTGAAAGGCCCCCAGAAGCGTATAGAAGTCAACAGTCAATGGTGGCAGGTTTGTAGCCATTGGTTGTTGATCTCTTTTATTTAGTGGATTTTAAATAAAAATAGACAATCATAGTTTTTAACTTAAGGGCAATGCTTATAATGAATGTAATTTGAAATGTTTAACACATACACATTTCAAATAACATTTATTATGAGGACTGCTCTTAAGTTAGCAAATATGTTTTTCTATTCTAAGAAAAGAAATCTGAATAAAATTTTAATTTCAAAGTTAATAAACTTTGGATGAAAAATAGATTGGTTAACAGAATACATACTTGTGACTCAGACATGACAGATGTAAAAAAGAAGAACAAATTTATACTTAGGCATAAATTAAAAATAATATATAATTTAATTATTTGTTAAGGGCTTTACCATCAGCATTGATTTAGACCTGTGAAAAATCACCAGCTGTTTTTAGGAATCATACTATTCAATGGTTAGAATTTCGGAACTATAAATTGTATATACAGTTTATCATAAAATTTAAATGCCTGATATTTAATGTATTAGGTTACAATCGGCACACCTAGATTTCTTTGGATAAGGCTACTTTTGAAATAAGAATTGAAACCGAAGATAATTCTCAATATTTTACTTAACTCGCTTTTCAAGAAAATTTTGATTTATTTCAAAAGCACTCCACCCCTAACTTGGGCAGCATATACAATAACAGGCCAGAAGTAATATGTATATTTGCATAAAAAAATTTTATTGGACAAAGAAAGTTTGTAGTTTGCTATTAGGGGATATAGGGTGACTTTAGCAGTTACGAGTTTGTTTATATTATTTCCTAAATGGTGTAACCATGTTAAACGAGCTATTACTCTTTTCTAACTTAAAAGATAAAGCAACAGTTATTTATTTAGTAGTTCGTTACACACTGTTCTTTTATTTTTGTAAATGAAATTACTTCTACAAAAAACTAAATATATATATATATATATATATATATATATATAACTCACATGATATGGGAGCCTTAAATAGGAAGAATAACTAAGAATTTCATGAAATTGTTGAATTTTAATATATTTTCCTATAATTTTAGCACTAGGACTTGTTTTTAAAAGGTTAAAATGTTGGCAAAATTATTGGGAAATGTTAAAATACTGACAAAATCAATGGGAATAGTAGGGAAGGAATAATAAAGTGAGCATGTGCATAAAAGGAAAATATAATGTTGAGACTTTAAACTTGTTTTCCACGATAAATTATTCTCTATAAAGTGTATTACAACTACTGAAATATTGAAACTTTTAAGTTAGACTTTTACAAGAACTACCAGATGCCATCATTATCCACTCTTACTCTTCTATCCAGTTACGAAGCGAAAGTATTTTAAAGAAGGATAGAGATGAATAACGTACAATCAAGAATCAAGAATCAGATAGATAATCTAGAGCATTTAGCAGCAGAGCTGCTTTTACTCTTTCATCTGTAGTAATAAGTAGTGGAATAAGGAAAAGGTAGCGAGTGGGAGGAGACTTGAGTTGGAGAGGAGGAAGGAGAGGGAGTCCGGGGTTAGCGGACGGCCTCTGATTGGACGGCTGAGTTAAGCCGGCTGTCTGAAAAAGAGAGTGCGAAAAAATAATAAATTCGCAAAATAAAAACAACATTACAGGGGCAAAAGAGAAACTTTTGCGAAACATGAGAAAGGAGTAAAATAAGATGTAATATAATAAGAAAGGCTAAATGCGAGTAAATATATAAAGTAAATACAAAGTAATGAGTAATACTGGAGTAAATATTGAAATTCGAGAGTAGATAGGAATACTGGAGTAAATAAGAGTATATACAAGAAAAGTCATAAAATGAACTGTAAGAAAATTATTTACAAATATACAAGTTTAGGTAGGAACTACTGTTGACAGGCTAGAGTAGATTGCGTCACTGAGATAATGGGCGGCTATAGGCCTGATTTTCATGTCTTCCTTGAGATTAATGCATTGAAAAATTTCGTTAAAGTGAGCTGCAGAGCAATTTTCAGCTTTGTTGAAGAATTTTATGTTTCTTTTAATGATATATTGCTCAAAAGTATCCATTTTGAGGTCTCTTCTGATGGCCGAGTTTTTAAGGTATCTTGGGGCTCCAAGCATGTTTCTGATTGTTTTATTCTGAAAGGTATTAAGCAAGTTCATCGTAGATTTGTCAATAGTGCACCAGGCTGGTGAAGCGTAGGATAAAATGCGGAGAATCATTGAAGTGTAGAGTAGTTTTTTCATTTTGGTGTTAGTTTTGCTGTAATATCCCATAAGGGGTCTTAATTTAAAGATCATTCCTTGAGCTTTATTAATGATATTGAGAACATGGGGTTTCCACTTTAGATGTTGATTTATTGTTAGCCCCAGATAGTTGGCGTTGTTGACAGTAGGGATTTTGTTTCCGTACATTGTAAGGTCTGATTTCCGATCACTTCTAGTGTTAGGTTTTTTAATAATAAGGAGGTTGGACTTGTTAGTGTTAATTTCAACTTTCCAGGTGTTGCACCATTCTTCAACTTCATTAATTTTATTTTGTAATTTGCAGATGGCATTTTCTATGGACTTAGATTTCACAATAATTCCGGTGTCATCAGCATAGTAAGCAGTGATACTATTATAGTCGAGTCTATTGATAGGAAAATCAGTGGTGTAAAATAAATAGAGAATCGGCCCAAGGATACTTCCTTGTGGGACGCCTGCTTTGATTTTTCTAGTGGTGGAGAGTATTTTATTGTATCTTATGTTGAAGGTTCTGTCTGTCAGGTAATTTTTAATGAGAAGAATTAGATTATTGTTGAGATTGAGGAGTTTGATTTTGTAGATAAGAGCCTCATGCCAGAGTCTGTCAAATGCTTTTGACACATCCAACATGACAAAGGCAGAGTTTTCCTTGTTTTTAAGACCTCTGCTGATGAATTCAATTATTCTCAGGAGTTGTTTTGTAGTGCATAATTTTTTCCTAAATCCATATTGCTCTTTCGGGAGTAAGTCTAGATAATTCTGGAGGCGATTATAGATGATTTTTTCGAATAGTTTTCCCATTGAGGAGAGGAGACTTATTGGTCTGTAGTTGTTGGGGATAGTTAGGTCTTTGTGCGGTTTGGGAATCATGATGATGAGTGCTTCTTTCCATTTGTGTGGGAAGTAGTTCATTTTTAAGCAGGAGTTGAAGATGTAGACTATTTGGTTTAAGGTGTTAGTAGGTAAAGATTTAATTATTTTGTTGGTAATGCCATCTTTGCCTGGTGATTTTCTTATGGTGAGGTATTTGATAATAGTGTTGATTTCTTCTAGGGTTGTAGGTTCGAGTCCGGAGTCTCGAGGGTTGTTGTTATAGATGTTGGCGTAAGTATTGTGGATGGTTTCTTCTAAGTGGGGTCTGTTTGTGTGGAATTTAGTTGGAACTGCTCCTCCATACTGTCAGCAAAAGTTTCCGCTTTCTCGAATTCGGTGTATACCGGTCCTTGTGCTCCGTTTAGGGGTTTACAGGTTTGATACTGTGCTTTGAGGTTTCTTGCGAATTTCCAAATGGAATTATCTTCAGTTGTTAGTGCCGTGAGTTTCTCTTCCCATTGCTTGCTTCTATGTTTAGTGCACTTTTCTTTTATGTGTCGATTGAGGCTATTAACGGCTGTTTTATATGCTGGGTTAAGGGTTTTCCTGAATTTTTTCCGAATGCGATTTCTTGTTTTGATGAGTTCTCTTATTTCTTGCGGGAGTTTTTGGAAGTTGTTAATGTATTTAACTTCGTCAGCAGCTTCTTTAAGGGCGGAATTAATTTCCGTGTTAAGGGATTGGATGTTGATGTCGATGTCTATGGTGTTGTTAATATTAAAGGCAGTCCAGCTTCGGATTTTCATGATATTATGGAAGAGGTTCCAATTGGTTCTGCTGATAGTGGAGGGAGAAGAATTTTTGCTGGTGTTGAGAGTTGAGATAATCGGAAGGTGGTCTGATGAGAGGTCATTATAAACGTCGGAAGCAATTTGAAAGTTTGCGTTAGTTAGGATTAGGTCCAGAACATCCGGGATGTGTGCTTGAAAGTGGGGGTAGTAAGTGGGCTCCATGGGGGAGATTACTTTTATCTTGTTTTTATTAAGGACGTCAATTAGATGTTTTCCGTTATTGTTGGTTGCTCTGCAGCCCCAATGTCTATTTTTGCTATTAAAATCTCCCAGGGAGATGGTAGGGAAGTCTCCAGAGAAAAGGTGTTCAATGTCGCTTTCTGTGAGTTTTCGTTGTGGAGGATTATAAACGGCTGAAAATTTGATTTTTGATCCGTTGGCCAATTCAGTGACTGCAGAAATTTCTTCGTATCCTTCATCATTTTTACTACAATACAGGGTTGCAGGGATTGCTCTTTTAACATAAAGGATTACCCCTCCTCCCCTGTAATGTAGTCTGTTGGTCATGAATGTTTGATAGTTATGAATTTTAAAGGAATGACTGCCATTTAAATGAGTTTCAGTGACAGCACAGATGTCAAGGTCGTGCGTTATTAAGAAGTTTTTAAATTCTTCAAATTTATTGGCAAGCCCATTTGCGTTCCAGTTACCTAATTGAAGTAGCTCGATTCTATTGTTGTTATTATTCATGACCGTTTTGTGGTGTTTGACTGGAGATTGCTGGTTGATTAATCATATTTATAATGCCCGATCTTTGTATGTAGTTAACGAATAGTTTAAGCTGGTCTAAAATGCCTTTAGCTTCTTGCAGGGTATTGGAATTTGCAGCTTGGGCATAGGTCTTGTTTTCTACCACTACTCCCTTGGAAATTCGGATTGTAGTGCTGTCCTTGGTTTTTGTTCTGGTTGCCTCAATGAAGGTTTTGCAACCTCTAAAATTTGCGGGATGGTCTCCTTGGCAATTAGCGCACTTGGCCGGGAGGTCTTTGCTCTTTTGGCATAAGTGTGTGAAATGATTATCACCACACTTGACGCATCTCGGCTCGTGTTTGCATAGTCGTTGGGAGTGGTGGAGTTTCTGACATCTGTGGCATTGGGTAGGGCCACCTCTGTTTCTATATTCTTCTACACGTACTTTTAGTCTGCCTACGTATTGCATGTGGTAGATTTCTTTAGCCCTATTGGACTTGGGCAGTGTGATGAGGAATAATGGGAGTTTCTGGGTTTCCCGTCCCTTCTTCTTGTCATTTGAGTTATTGAGCTTACTGTGAAACCCTCTTCAATAAGACTGTCCGCAATATCTGCAATTTCTGTATCAGAAGGAAGGTCTCTGATGACTACTTTTAATGGTTTATCTTCTGGGAGGTTATAGGTATGATACCCTGCCCCCAGTTTTTCTAAGATTGTTATTGCTTTCCTGTGGGAATCCGCATCGGAAAATTTAATTTTTAATTCGTATGACGTGGATTTTGCTGTGTAACCTGTTAATTTCTCATCTTGGAATATTTTGTCCAGTGTTTTCCAGTTAAATTTGTTGTCTCTGATGACTATTGGTGGGATTTTTCGGGATGGCTTTGCTAAGATAGATTGATTAGTATTTTCAGGGTTTTCTCCCTGGGAAGTCACATTCTGTGTTGAAGTTTCTGGCAGTTCTTCTACCTCAGTATCTGATATTACTGTTTCTTTACTTTTAGCTTCTGCCGTGGAGTCTTGTTCATTGGTTTTCTTCGTTTTATTGGGGGGTTGTTTGTCTAAACGTGATTTTCTTGACCTTTTGACGCTAGGAGTTTTTTGTGTTGAGTCCTGCAGGTTTTGTTGTGTCAGCACTTCAAATTTGTTCCCCGTGAGTATGTCGTTATTAATAACTTCCACCATTTCAACGGAGTTTTCATCTGAATTTTCTTCAATATTCATTTCTGCAATGTTCCCCTTACTAGCTGTCTCAGAATTAATTTTCTTAGCAAATATGCTGAGTTTGTTTTTAACAGCATCCTTATCTTCCGTTGAGAATTCTTTGGAGTTTGAGATGTCATTGAGCATGACGCAAATCTCATCTAGCCTGGAGAATAATCTTTCAAGCATGAGTTTCTGTGTTGCCCGAAAGGCATCCTGTCCAGTGGGTTTGGCCTGTTCCATTTCCGTAGTCAGAGAGAGAGAGAGAGAAAAATATGGAGGGAATCCCCCCTGGCCAGGGGAGAGCAAAGAGCGAAATTGACCGCTCAGTGACTCTGAATGACAGAGTGTGAGCACCTGGTCGGAGATAGAATTCTAAAATTAACTAGAATTGTCCTCAGGGACCCAGAACTAAGTTAGCTAGGTGTGAGTAGTCCACTGACAAATGGAGAGAAAACCTTCAAAACGGCACCTGAAGGAGTATTCGTAATGAAGGGAGAGAAAAAGAGTAGCAACCGTAGGAATAACGTACACATACAAGATTACAATTTTAGGTATAATAATTTATAAAAGTACTGGTAGCTATTTGATACAATTTATTTCTAAAGTATTTATTATGAAATTTCATACTGACAAAGTACACATGTGACCAAGAAGAATGGCAAATAATTCTATAAATAAAAAAAAGACTGAATCATTTTCCAAAATTCTAAAAAGAGCATACTGTCTTATCAAATTGAATAATGCCAATACCAATGGGATTTAATTTCTAAATCAGTTTTTTTCCTAACAAACTGAAAACAGACAGAAAAGCTAATTGCACTGAATAAATTATTATAAAATACACAGGTATGTATAAATGTATGATTAACTTCATATGTATATCTTTGGAAGCGTTTTTGAAATGTATTACTGTAACGATGTTCCTTAAAATATTATTGTTCTAAAACTGAAGATTTAAAATGCATGCTAGGTGTAGTCAATGTATATATGAACACCAGGGCCGTTTATTAATGGATTGGGTTAATAATAAAACAAGCATATTCTCAAAATGGTAACATGAAATGAAATATTTTTGTAGTTTCCATTACCCAACAACTACTCTTCAAACTTCATTGGAACAAGAGGCGGAAATGATGGAACTTATATTTAATAAAGCACGCAGTGGGCGTGACATGTGAGCACTCGAATTCTTTAGAAACGGACTAAGTAAAAGAGCCCAGATCTGGCGTGCTATATCCAAAACAATTATTTCATATTCAGGACATTGCGATGAAATCATGTTTTACGTGCTTCAGCCTCTACTAGAGAATATGATGAATGCTCGTTTGGTCAGTAACCAGCTCGGCTAAACTGAGCATTACGGTCACAGCTCGCAAGCTCAAAAAATCCCCAAATGTAAAATTTGGTGACTTTTTTACTCGACAAATTAATTCACCAAAAGCGATTAATCATCAAATGTGTCGCTAAATGTAGCCATGGAATGTCTCGCTGCTGCACATGCGCAAAACGCATGCCAACATTTCGAATTTTCGCCATTTTAAATGTAAAGTGCAAGAATTTAAATATTGCCTTTTCATTTTCCTTTTTACTATGGATATTGGGTCGAAATTTCACAATCTTGTCTTTTATATATTCATTTTGGATTTTACTATGTGTATAGTGCTGGAAATATAATTCTGTCTTTTATATTCATTTTGGATTTTGCTTTGTATGTAGAGCGCCGGAATAAAAATGAAGGTTAGAATTGTTTTCTAATTATTTTCTACACGCATATAATTCTTACAATTGCATTTTAAGTATTTATAATTTCAATAATAAACCAAACTACAGAATTTTTTTTTCCTGAATTCCTAGAATTGTATGTTAAGTATTTAAATCTTCATTAATAAACGAAATTATAGAATTGCTCTATTTTTATTAATTATTCCAGATTTGTTTTCTGAATTTAATAGTTATCGCAGAATTAGTTAAATTTAAGGAATTACATGAAATTATATTTGTATAAACTGTAATATTCTATCTTAAATCAACATATTTATCAAAGTATTTTTGCCGCTTTTTTTCCTTCAATTTTAATTCTTAAATATTTTAAAGTAAAAAAATTTAATCAAATCTTATTACAATTACTGTTTTCTTATATACTGTTAGGCTTAACAATTTGAAATCGGGAAAAATCCCTATTAATGCTGATTGGCACCCATTCTGGGCTGCTAATTAAATTCACGTCTCCTCCATTTAACGAAAACATTTTTGCCAATTTGACGAGGCTATGACCGTAATACTCAGTTTTATCTTGGGAATCGAAAGAGGAATTAAACAATTGCAGAATAAGCTTCTCTGTGAAGTCTTTCACTGAAGCTGTGTACTCAACTTTGTCCAGGAAGCTGGTATAATTGTTCTCGGAGTAACTTTGTCAAAGCGAGGCCCCGCTCTAAGGCATTCATTGAATTTCAAAAAGTTGTTACAGATTTCTTGTAATGAAAGAAGAGTCATTAGATTTATCTTATATATAGCTTCAATTCAATTCATTGTAATTACAAAGTCAACCTCTTGTTTGCATTCCTTGATTACATTAATTTGCGTTTGATAATAAAAATATATACATATTTCCATGCAATTACAATTGTTTGCATGTAGTTTTTATACATACATAATAACTCCTTTTATATTTATATATGCTAAATAAGCACTCCTGAAAAAGCTAGTGGAAGCTGATAATCAAAATATTATACAGTATAAAATTTAAATTTTTTATTAATCAGTTAACTAACTGATGCATAAACTTCATAGATTAAGATAGCATTGCAAGTAATTCTCGTCAAAGTCTACGGTGAACCATAAAATGAATGACCAATGAAATTGTGACGTCATTGTATGTCAGAAAACAGCCATTGTCGACGGAGTTAATTACAGCAGTCAGATGAGTTTATTAGGGGCATGGTGATCGGAATGAGAAAGGCAGTCTGATCTTTACGACAATTCGTAGCTAATAGACACATGGACAGGTCCACAGTGCACCAGCTGTAGCCAATATGATTGTAACAAAAAATTGTGGAACATTTCCAAGGTGCCCGTTTAACCAGAGTGACGGCAGCACACATGGATCGACACGTCCGGCGGGAGACAGTTGCAGTCTCGTAAAACACTTCTACCGAAATTCTGCAGCATGCGCAAGACACCCTGGATACTCCCATATCGAGCAAAACCATTTGCCGTCGATTGGTTGCTAGTAGCCTCCACTCATAGCGTCCTTTAAGAAGATTGCCATTGACCCCACAGCATAGACGTTAACGTCTGCAATGGTGCTCGATTAGAGCGACGTGGACGACGGAATGGCACAGAATCGTCTTCTCAAATGAGTTACGTTTCTTTTTCTTCGGTGATAGTCGCCGTGGAGGCAGGTCTAGTCTTATAGTAATTGGGGAACACTCCACCACGCGACAAAGTGGCATCATGGTTTGGGGTGCCAGTGCGTACGATACCAGGTCATCTCTAGTTGACATTCAACGCACTATGACAGCCCAACGTTACGCTGATGATGTGCTGCTAGCAGTAATATTCTCCTTACTTCAAGACAAGCTCTCTTTATTATAAGCTTAACTCCCTACCGCACATTGCTCGTATCAGCCAACATTCCGTGGAAGGTGTACAGCTGCTTCCCTGACCACCGTGTTCTCCAGATCCCTCACCAATTGATTTCGTTTGGGATATGACTGGACACTATTTACAGACCCTGCCACTGCCTTCTTCATAAGACGTACTTTGACAAATGGTTGACAAGGAATGGAGAAATATTGTTCAGAACGTTATTCTTACTCTCATTGACTGCCTAGACGTGTTGTTTCATGTATCACCGTCCAAGGTGGTCATACAACCTACTGACTCAGCCCTTTTCTCGCTCTGTTTTGTATATATCATTTCGAAATATAGATCACTTACTGTTCGTTGCTATCTCTCTCTCTCTCTGTTTACCGAATTTCGTCACATTCCAGCAACTCCTTCTTGGTGTTGCATTTTCATTGTCAGGCATTATTTACAAATATAAGACACTTAAATTCAATGAAAAGCTTTAAGTAAAATTAGAGTGCACATAACTGGCTTTAATAAATATTATATTATTTTTATTACTCTTATGGTTCTAGTATTTGTTTTTCTGTTGGTTTTTATCATGTTTTAATAAAGGTGACTTATTTCTTCGAACTTTGATAATTTATTTAATGAAAATATTATGTACTCTTCATATTTTACTGGCAAAAAAATGGAGGAAAGAATAAAAATCTGTTTCTTATTAATGACGAGACTGAAATATTCATTTTTTAAAATTCATATAATAATTTCAAGTTGTTCTGATTTTTATTTTCTTTATTTAGTTTTGAAAATCAAACTACTATTGATTTTAAATTCATATACAATTCATGAAGAACCTCACTACAAATACGAAGAAAACTTATCTCGCTTTCTGCAACAAATATTTATTAAGGCAATTTCTTATTGTTATATACATATTATTTAGCAAAATAATATGGAGAAAAATATTACATATATCGTTTTTAACTAAACACTGAAAAATATAACAGTTAACATATATCTTAATTGAAAAAATAGATAAAATATTTTATTTTATTTCATATATTTGAATTTTCATACAGACATGGTTACAGAAACTTTATCTTGAATTCTAAACTTGGATGCACTAAAAATAAAAAATAAAAAAAAAGTACAAAACTTGAGTTATTGAAATTACTGAAGCAGTAAGATCACTAAATTACGTCATTTGGCACAAAATCGAAATAGTTAACGATATATTTGTTTTCGCGAAACTGTTTGGATGGCAGTATAACATTTAATTAATTAAATGCTTAATTCTTAAACTTGTTTGAATTGATTTTGTAAAGAAAACTCAAAATTGAAATCTTCCTTTCATTGTTTTAATATTATATTTAAATATTTTAATGGCTATTCTATATTAATAACTATTCATCTTTAAATGATAATTTAAAGAAATTTTTATTTAAATAATGTTTTGAAAATACACTTTTATTTAGAATGTTTTCAATTAAGTTTATTAATTTAGTAACAAAAAGGTTATTTTGAAATAATTCAGTAAATTTCTTAACCAAATACATGGTGACATTGTTATATATAATGCCCTATTACTTGCATTGTTAGACTTACTATAACGGATTTATTAACTATACTAATCAAAGACTTGTTAACAATATTGTTTTTGAAATTAAATTGATATCTGTAATTCAAAATATTTTTAAAATAAGTTTATTAAAATGATGTAACTTATATAAAAACGTGCACACATAAAATTTTATTTTTACTTGAAATTTGAATGCATGTGTACCAATAAGATCTATGATAATCTAAATGAAAAATTGACATTAAAATAATAATAATTTGGTAGTATGTTTTATTCTAACATGTGTAAACTTAATTGTTAAAATATCCTTTTTGATAAAATTAGAAAGAATTTAAAATGATGTGTGATTTAAATAATGAAAGAATTAAAATACATTTACACAGTTAATTTTTCAGTAAACTTTATTTATAATAATACAATAAAAATATTTCACCTCATATAAATAATATAAATAAATACAAAACTTTAAATAGTAACATCATGCGTGCCGATTAAGCACAATTAATAAATTGCACAATTTTTATTAAGAATTTATCACAATAATATCATATTTTATATTTCACTGTAACCGAATTATATATTAATGAAATTCATATTAATTAGTGAAAGATCAGAAAATTTTCGAATTCATTTCACAAAATTCAAGAATAAGCAAATAAAAAATTATATTATAAAAATTAATTTATAACTGTTGCTAACAAAATATTGACTCATTAGTGATGAAATGATTAATCATATTGATGATAACTGATCAACAGTTTCGAAAACATCACCAATGAAGCACTTATAAATTCAACTTTTTTTAAATGAGTAATGCCCCTTCACACATTTCACGATATATATTCAACTTTTAAATAGTTCTTAATGACTTAAGCAATAAATAAATAATATATATTTTCTAAGAATATGCGTTTAAATTCCTTTTTTTAACATTTTTAATAACAATTCAAATACTGTCATATTGAACTTAATAGATTAATCATTTATTTTTTTTAATGTCTCAATCCACACATAATTATTTTATATTAAATCAAATCAAATCAATTTTCCTGATTGAAATTATGGGGATAATCATAATTATATAAAATCGATGATAATTATACATACATGTTTTGATTGCATAAAATAAAATAATAAAAATGTTAATTATTTTACCTATGTTTAAGTAAAAAGAAAACAATTTTAAGCTTTCTCTGTATTAAAAGTTTAGTTCATAAATAAAATAACAGAAATCAAAAATTAGTTTTCTAATATTTAAAATTTTGTGAATTATTTATTTTAATAAATTTTAAATTTATAAAAAAAAATTTCAATGTTTGATTTCATTTTAATTTTGCAAAGATCGAAACACACTTTTTATTTTAATAAATAGTTTCGATTTTCAAATAAAATATTATTGCACTTTATAAAACATGATTTGCAATGAATAATGATAAGAATTCATTTAATGATCAGTAAAACACTTTAAATAAGAATTTTATGATAATGAAAAGCAGTCTTTACATAGCCATTTGATGATTTTGCTTAGTACTGGCTAGTACTTCTTTTAGAATCTTCAAACCTTTAGGTTCATCAGAATCACTACTTTTTACAGGATCAATGATAGGCTTCGGTTGCTTTTCTACATATCCTTTACCATTTGTTACCGGTATCCATTGACGAAGAATATTTTCATCAACCAACTTGTTAGGATTTGATTTAACTTCGTGATTGTGCAGAGGCAGGGCGGGAGCGTAAGACACCTTTTCTTTTCTCTGTTTATCATTATTTGATGAATATTCAATATCAGGGGTTTGATAGATGGCAATAGGTTTCTTATGATCTTCTGGAAACACAGGCGAAAGTAACGAAGGAACTCGGTAATTGACAGTTGGACGTTCTGTTGAAGGAACTTGCTTAACCTCATTTCTAACTGGGAGTACATTTTGAGAATTTGATTCAGATTTTTGATGATTTTGGTTAGGTTTAATTTTATAAGATTTCATTGGCTCAACAGCTTGAGCAGGAAGGTATGGTGTATTTGGAATCGCTGATGCTTTCCCTTTCATGCTAGAATTTGACTGAGATTTGACCGTTTTGTTTTCTTTCATGTAGGGACTTAGTTTCATCATTTCAGCATCTTTCACTCCTTCCATTGAAATGGTATTCATATGAGACATTTTCATTCCTTCGTTTTTCAAATTCATATTCTGTGTTTTAATTTTTTGCAAAATATCTGTCAAATTCATTTTTTTTAAGAATTGTTCGGTTATATCCTCATGGAAGATTGGAAGATCATCAATATCGTCTAAGTTGGCTTGATTTCCGTAACCAGGATAAAAATCCATTGATCTAGCAATGGGTGCATTATCCATAGATGCCCACGTTCCTCCACCTCCAAAACCTCCGGCATCAGACCTAAACCCTCCTGAGGCTCCAAGTCCCATCATTTGTAGAAAATTACTAATGGTGTGACCAACAGATCCAAATTTTTGAGTCACTTCTGGACCATGTTCTGCAGAATCTGTAAAGTCAGCAAAAGCATTGGTTATTTCTAAAGCTGCTGCCTTTAAACCACCTACATTATTGAAGAGAGGCTTGTGGCGAGGAAATGATCCAGCTAAGTTTGGATTACTAGGTGGTACAAAATGATGTGGCCTTGGAATGGAACCAGAAGTTGCTAAATCAGGACCAAAACTGTGAAACTGCATTGGAAAATTCTGGTATGGCATAGGTTGATGGGAATCGTACATTGATTTTAAAGGATGATTGAAGGATGCTGCTGCCGCAAAATCACCAACATTAATGGGTTGAGAGTGAGACATTTGCATATAAGAATGTGGACCGTAAGAGTTCATAGTACCTGGATGAACTGCTTGTGGAACGAAGGGAGCATAGAAAGCATTGTTAGTTGAAGGAGATGCTGTCTGATAACCATTTCCAAGCATAGGTCTAAATGAAGGAAATATAGTCGATAAAGAATTTCTGAGTCTTTGATTCCATCTTGAAGAGGATGGACGGTTAAAAATTCCACCAGAGAAAATGCCAGTTCGCGAAGATAATCTAGGAACCATACGGCGAACAGTTTGAGAAATAGGGCCAGGTAGCATTCTTGGAGAATATCTACTTGTTTCATCCAAGCTCTTTGCTTCTCTTGAGGAAGGCTTTACATCTGGGTCAATGTTGACAGATTGCAAGCTTGAAGGCGCAGCGTCTATTAAATTAGTTACAGAATACGGATTCAGAGCATTATAAAATTGTCCAGATGACACTTGGATATGAGAAGGATTTCTCGGATTTAGAATAACTACTGGGGTTTCTCTGAAATGGTTGATATTTAAATACCGAGGATAAGATGACAATCTATTTTGAAAGTTAAATCCATTGCCATATTCATCGACAGTAGTATAATAATACTGCTCACCATTTCTACTAGCTACTGCAAATGTTAGTAGTAAAGCCTGGAGAAGTGTTTTGAATACTCCGATCTGAAAAATGAGAATACGTTATGAATACTATAGCATTAATATTTCATTCTTAAGTATTTAGAATTAACTGCATTTTAACCACGATATAGTCATTATTCTCATTTACAGGAAAACATATTTCCTTGTTAGTGATATATATTTTTTCCATTTTCCTTTTTTTTTCCAAATCTGTATTCTAATACCATACGAATAATTTTCATTTTTCTATAAAACTGAATTAAAAATATAATTCAACGATCTATAAAGTAAAAGAATAATTATTTAATATTTGACATTATTGGCATTGATTTCTTTAATAATTGCCATTGACACTTTCCATTAAAATGTTTATCTTCACTCACAGTTATTTATCTCACCAAAATTTTATCTACTATATAAAAATTTGGCTTAGAGGGACCTAACTCAGTATCTCGGTAACATATATATAATATATATATACATAAACGGGTATATTTAAAATTTTGTATTTAGTTTTGAAATAACATTTACATAATGCAGTGTATAAGTCATTAGAGAAAATAATAAATTTCCTGTGATATATCATGTTCCAAATTTTTATTAATGTTAAAAAATAGTGTCGAGTAAAATAATCATGCATCTTGGTTATTTATCACAGGTTTATGCAATACAGCTTTAAAATTGCCAGATGTATAGCTAATTTAACTTCTAATTTTTAACCTAAAACATCTGTCGTGAAATAAAATTTAGAGTCAAATATTTTTGAATTTATATCATTAACTACTTTGCTATCAACAGAGTTCCCCAGAACCTAATCGTAGAAAATTATTTGAAATTTGGTTATAAGGACCATTAATAACCAAAAATATCTTACCTTATATACATTTATGCCCTAAAAATGGCAGCGTTATATCTCAAAAATTCATGAAATCTATCTCATGCATTAGCAAAAGCGATTTAAATAGTAATCAGGTATATAAAACGATGTAACAAAGTGACGCCAAAACATAGTGCATTATATATTTGTCATAATCAGCCATGAGTTAATTGCCATGGCCTGATTGGTTAAGAGTTCATTCTTATTGTTGAAAAGTATATTAAGTTTGAACACCGACTTAAACAAGGATTCGTCGCTTAAGGTGACTGAAATAAGCTAAATTATTCGTGGTCGCGATGACCTTTAAGTGAAATAATACATTTGGTAATGACAGGAAGTTATTGGGAGCCTTATAATAGGCCCCTTCTTATAAATAACGAAGACCCTTATTCAGAACCTCCGGCCGAGCTAGAGGGGCCAACTACGGACTTGGCTCTAAAAAGTAGAAAGATATTCATTCACTCATGATCAACCATGAAAGACAGTGGAAAGCATGAGATCGTTTGACTTTTGAATATTATATTTCCTATTGATGGAATTCCAGAGTAGAACAATCTGCTGTCAAAATTTTACCAAGGTCCCAGTCAAAAGACGTATACGAATAAGTCTTAGACTGATATAATTCTTGGCATTTTTTAAATATGATATATATTTGAGAATCTATTGATTGATAGCTTTGATTAATTATAACTCTACTACTTTTTGTTTGTTTTGTTATTGCACCAGTGTACATCCCTGAATCCAGACCAAAGTTGGGCACTGCTAGTTAAGTAGAACCAGCAGTGTGTTTGTATTCGTAATTTAGAAGCAGAAATCAAACAAAAAAATCCCCAATACTTAGCCTGCCACCCCCTATTTTTTTTTCCACGAAAGATAATATTAGTATCTCGGGTGATAAAACTTTCTTATCTTTTGATGAGTCCTCATTATTTCTAATGTGCAGGGCTGCTTTTATTGCTTAAGAGTAATCCAGAGAATAAAAACGTTCTTTCATTACCGAATAACGCGCTGTGAAAAATGTATTCCATTTTATAATGTTTGATAAAGAATACTTCCATTATTATTGGTTAATATTATAGAACTTATCAGAAGAAAAAAAACGTACAACATTTAAGTATTAGGCAAAACAGATATATTTAAAGCCTGTTCTAAAGTGTATTATATATTAGTGGATTGCATTCAAAAAGTAATGTTGAGAGGTAGGAATAATATTTTTATCTGAATTAAAATTCAAGATGGTCTCATCTACAAGTCTTGGATGGTATGCAATAGTGCTATACGTAATATATAAGTCATTCATTGTTTATATATGCCAATAAACGGATATTTCCTCAGATTAAACATCTAATTTCTTAAAAAAAAGTTATGTATCACTTAAGGTTTTTGTTTTTGTCTCGCATACGAAATTCTTATCTTGGACATTTGAATTATTTGAGTTTTATTTTCTAATTAATAAATTATTTAATGTGCAATTTCAATTTTTAAGTTGTAAATGATTATACACAATCTTTATGATACTATAAATTCCCTTACATTCCCACACTCTGTGTCAATGTTTGTTAACAACTTACTTTTCTGAGATTACTTGAAAACTAAGTAATTGTTGGGTCTTCGCCCGCATCTTCATTTCGTGATTCGAACGTTGGTTAGTAGGTTGAACAATGAAACTTCAATTATTAGCATAAGTTACAAGTACATATGAAAATTAATTTCTATACAGGTAGTTGTGCAATTTGCTCTTTGATTTCGCGATGAAGTTATGCAATGTTCTATTATTGAATATACAGAGTAAAATCTCACATCATGGTACAGTTCAGAACAGAACGTTTATTTACCATCGTGGTTCCGAAATATTTTGCTCTATGAGTTTCATGAGAGAACACTTAAATTGTGCGTGTTCTTTTGCTACAGAATCATAATCTCTTCCACAACAATGCCGTTGCTTGTTGCGTGATAGGTTTTCTCAAAGGATTTACCCAATGGAACGACTGAATTCTTTGAAACAGAAAATTTGAATATTCTTGTTACTATCTCAGGTATTACCAAACAAATGACTAGGAAAGCTTGCGTTATTTCTTCACATGAATGGAGACTCTTTTATCTGGAACGTATTCTGCCACTGAATTTATATAAATATATATATATATATATATATATATATATATATATATATATATATATATATATATATATATATATATATATATATATATATACATAATTAATAGTACATTTTTATAAAATTAATAATCAGATACGAGATGAGAACAATACATTGAAAATACGAAATATAGTAAACAGTTGGAAAATGCTTAATATATAGTTTAAAATTTCAAAGAAAATAGAATAAATGGAAATGGAACGAAGTACCATGATGGCCAGCTTCTAAAATATTTGATTATCGATTTTATAAAAATGTACTCCAACTAATACTTGATTTTTAATTTTATAAGAATGACTATTAATTATCCATCTAATATTTGATTATTAATTTTATAAAAAAATGTATTAGTAATTATATTTTAGTAAATCTATTTTAGCTGCTTCTGCGCTGAATGTATTGCTAAACATAAGTGTTTTATCTATTCTTGTATCTGTCAATTTTCACTTATTCTACTTCTAATCTTGCTTTATATATATATATATATATATATATATATATATATATACACGTTCCACAATTGGTCGATATTCATGTGAAGAAATAATGCAACTTTTTCCTATATATATATATTATTGATGGTTTTCGTTTACAGATGCTTCTTTGTCAAATACCAAAACTATCGAAAAATACTCTTGTAGCGACGTAAGAAAATGGAAGTTAAAACAAAACAAACATTTATTACATTACACATAATTAAGATTAGTTACAAAAAGAAAACACTTAATAATTATAAAATAAAACAAGGTTGCATAGTACCAGGGTGGTACAAAACAAACGTATTTAGGAACCGGATGATTCGACTTTTCATTTCTCACATCTCTATCCTCATCTCATTTGATGTTGTAAGTATATTGAGCAGCAGCGCCATCTACTGTCAATATTGTTAATATAATTATGGGTCTGTTACACTCTTTCCAGATATATTTTAACTCAGTCTATAAAAAATTTAGGGTTAAATGAGGCCGATTATAATTAATTATAGGTTAAGGTGGTATTTTAAAAACTTATTTTTAATTCATTTTATTTAAAAAAGAAACTATTTTTTATTTAGATATTTTTATATTCGAAATACACAAAACTAATCAAGAAGCGTCCTACTTTCATACAAGACAATTTAAAAGGTCACACTGATTTGTATCCAAATGATTACTACAACTTAATCTTAAACATAGTGGAAAACAAAAAAAGAGGAACCGAGAAATGAGATTTGCGTTCAACTAGTTGCGGATGAGTTGGCATAATGATAAAATAATCAAAAACTGATGAATAGAACTTGTCCTACATCCTAAAATTAAGTTCTCTTGATAATTATAGGAAGTTTTGTTAGTCGTATTACAAGAAGTTGAACGAATACGAAGGAAAAAAACTAGGAATCTAGTTTAAATTTTTTTGTTTGTTCATGAAATAAAGTTCTTAATATTTATTTTAACTTTTTCCCATGCAAAAGCTGAAAAGATAAACTGCGTCACCCTGTTATTAAGGAAATGATTTGTGGGGTATTGCCGTTTGCATGATAAATTGCTTTGATTATTTGAGTGATACAGTTAGAGGTAGGACAAGTGCTATTTTTCTAGATTTTGAATTTTAAGGTGCTATAGAAGCCAGCGATTATAGTTTGAATTTTTCAACTAAATACACATATCCTATTCAAAATCCTAATATTTTTCAACATTACATTAACTTATCTACCTTTATTAGAATCAGAATAATAGACATGAACTAAAGATTTAACAAATACTTCAATATTGAATCGAAAACTCTCTCCAGTAAAATGTCTTAAGCGCAAAAAATCATTTATATGTGTGTTGCATTATTACCCTAAATTACCATTGAAACAAAATTCATTTCTCATAATTTTTAACTCTTCTAAAAATGCTTCCCGTATTATTTGAAACACTTCACTAAAATGTTTGTTCTTCAAAAATGCTGATTCATTCAAAATAATTCAAAAAATATAATTTAGAATTATGGGACCTATTTCATTTTTGTTTATATATATATATATATATATATATATATATATATATATATATATATATATATATACATATAATTTGTTAAAGTGCCGAGAATCATTTAATTTCTCATTTATTACTTTATGATAAATCTGCAAAATGATATAAATTATCCGCACATCACGTTCGGCATATTCTTTACAATGAAAATAGTATCTTTTTCTGAAACAACAGGATCGTTTCTGTGAGCTTAAGTTATTATCAGTTTCTTTTTTGACACGTAAAAATATCAAATGAATTCACTCAATAATGAACATTTTACTTGATGAAAACAATATATCAATCAATTGTAAAGTGGAAAAACTAGCTGTAGATTTTAATATAATGAATTAAAAATGGCTTAGAATATTATAATATTAGATAGAACCCAATTTTTAAAAATCAACTTTTGTACCTTAGCGATTGAAAAGCTGTTAACGTACAATTCTTTTTAATGTTACATGAAATATAACTTTAAATTAATGTCCAGAGAATTTCTTCAATGATATAATTTATATTTTGATTTAAAAAAATGATATTAATTTTTTCTATTAAATATATATATATATATATATATATATATATATATATATATATATATATATATATATATATATATATATAATGTACATTTTATGGAACACTATTGATTAAAAATTATATTCTAGATTGTAAAACCACTTTAACGCAAGCAATATTCATCACGAATTTTACTTTTAAAGAGATACTTTCCAATCTGCAAATATGGAATCACTTTTTTAATTTCGATATTCAAGCGGATATCAGGTCTCCAAATTTTAGAACTATTCTTTTTAACAATGTGTGGTTTTTCTATATTTTAATGCTATAAGCATCTTGGAAAGAATTTTCTTATTGTATTTACATTATATTTTTAGATATCATTTATTAATAATGGGATAAAAATATTATGCTTGAAGGGAAACTAGTGCATATTTTGATCAATGACTCTTCAGTGTTTGGCTTAAATGCGTCTGAAATTTCACTGCTCTACTTCAGATTTGAATAAATAATGTTCTGAAAATAACAAATACAGGAAAAAAAGTTTAATTTATTGCCAGATTGAAATGGAGACGAAGAGTTTGTCTAGACACCTTTTGATATCTAGAGTATCGGTCATCAACCAAGCAAAACGATGTTAAAATGTCATACATTCAAGGAAAAGAAACTTGCTGCCGAAATCTAAAGATGGATATTAATAGAATATTAATAGCAACTATACAAGGACAAAAACTTCTAAAACTCAAGAGTTGCTTTTTGGATAATTTTGAGTTATAAAATTCTTAAAAAATGATTTTGTTATGTTAGTGATGCTAATAGGTAAAACTTGTTAAAAATAAAAATAAATAAATAGGAATTTATTAGCTTTTCTACAATACGGTTATAAGAAAACAAAACTTGACAACATAGATGGATTTAAATTTTTAAAAAATTAAAAATAATGAAAAATATTGATTCCAGTTTATGGAGAACAAACGTTTATTTTACATATATATTTAAGCAGAGTCAATGGAAAAATGCTAAAGTATTTTTTAAATGCTAATATTCAGGGATTAAAAAGGTTCATATTTACTTTATTATCTTTAGTAAGTATCTTGAGTTATGGACAGGTTAAAAGGCTCTTATTCAATTTCAAAAAGCGAAATTAATTCATTACCAACCACATTTGAAAATTACCAATGTAAATTAGTCTTGAAATATGCTTGTAAGATGAACCTGTTCTTATTCTATTATTGAAAGTATTATATGACTGCTTTTTTGCACACATGTGTGTGTGATTTGATTTGAAATTACAAAAGGGTCATCAAAGTTAGTGAAGAAATTAAGTAAGCTCTTAAGATACCAATACATTATCTGCTTTTTATTCTAGAAATTAGGGATTATAAGTCTTATTAGATAGTATTCCGTGACCAGATACTTTTTACAGTAGAAACAATGAATATTCAGCTAACATTTCGTTTGCGAAATTAAGAACATTGTCGAAAATTTTAATAAAAATCCAGATTTTTTTTTTTTTTTTTTTTTTTTTTTTTTTTTTTTGCATGTTTCGTGCTTGTATCGAATATTTTTTTAAACTTTGATGAGACTTCTTATGAATTAAACTTTTAAAGTATTTGACACAATATAAAATGATTAAAAAAATTTACATCCCATAATAATATTAGATATATGCTATTCATTATCCTTATGTAACATTTCACCCAATAAAGTGGCTACTACCAGATAATGACTGGCTTATAATCCTTTTTTGATCATTCTGGAAAAGACTTTTACTTGACAGAGGATTCTATTCACATAATAGTATACACAAATATTAATGGGATTATAGTCATATTTTGTAATGGATAAAAACTCTGAAAAGGAATCGACCTAGATTTAGGGATAAGAAACGTGCTCTATGGAACGGTAGGAAATATGTTCCTAGTTTGATCCCAGCCAAATTAAACAAAGGGACATCATTGGGATTTTGCTTTTAGCATGTACATTTATCAAAATTTATGCTTAGAAAATTTTCTAGGGTTCCTAATTCCAATATATGAATACAATCTATTGTGAACGAAAGTTTCGCCGCAAGCCAATAATAATAAATAAATGTTAAACAGCTTTGAAACCGCTTTCCACTGCTCCAGACTGATCTTTACGCATTTCCAAAAGTACCCTGAATGATAGACGTGCAAGTGAAAACTTAAAAATCAATTTTTCTGTTCCGTTGTTCAATACAGCGTAAAATCGAACTTTGAACTTTCTGCACCGAATAACGTAGTCTCACCACTAGATACCATGAGGTTATTAACGTTTACATCAAGTAAAAAATAACCTAACAGGTGAAAGGTATTATAAAACATTTTAACATTCTTTAGAAAAGACATTTATTGGTTTTAATTTTCTTTTGCAAGGAAAGAAACCCCAAGATAATTCTCACCATTTATTCCAAAAGATCTGCATGCAGAAATCTTTCAATGCTTTCAATGTCACTTACAGGTTTTGACTGATCCAATTACGGTCGTTATTCAGCACTTCCTATTCACGGCAACTCGTCTCCAATTCCTTACTCTTAAAGTACCTATGGCCGCCTAGCTTATCTGGTGATCAGCGTGACTGACTGTGGATAGGGACGTCCTGGGTTCGAATCTCGGTTGGGGATGGATGTATTTTCTTTCTCTATATATCCTGCCTTTGTCCTTTCGTTGTATAAATGTGTTGTGAATGGTTGTCTTCCCTATAAATGGGTACCTATGGCATATGTGTAACTGAGGAAACCAATAATATGGTTCAGTTGGAAAAGTAGAGCATGCACCAGACAACAACAACAAACCATAGCTTTTTCAGTTTCATTCAACCATCTAGTTGAAGGTCTTCCTTTGGCCTGAAATCCCACTGGAATTTTAAAAATGGCAATTATGATTGCATCGTTTTTATACCTCTCCAGAGAATCATTAGAACTTTATATCTAGTTCATCATCTTTCTTGTAATAGGCTAAAGATAGCGTTGAAAATTTTCGTTCAAAGTATGTTAAAGGTTGGATATTAAGAATCTATTGTTGACTTGATTTAGGACAAGCTAAGTAAGTCTTATAAATTTGTAATTTATTTTTTTGATGAAATTGGTGAGAAATTAGTTGCTCTATTAAATAATATCAAAGAAATTATTTACAATTCAACTGGAAAGAAATTCATATTTCTTTTACCGAAATATTGAATCTTAATTTATTTCATTTAAAAAGGGTGTTTAATATTATGTGAAGAATACGTTCGCGCATTTTATTACATTCTTATTTCTTTTTTCGATCTGATTTCTATACTTGTTTGTGTAATTTTATAAACATCTAGTTTTAATAAACATATGAATTTATTTCCTTCTATAATAATTTACTTCAAAATAAACATAATCCTTATCTTTTTTAAAAAAAAAGTAAATAAAAAGTAAGTAAGTAAATAAATATTTATATATTTTTTTTTAAATGTTAGAGGCAAAGAATTCAGCAAAAATATATTTTCAATATTCATAAAGTAAATAGTCACTTTCCCAACAAACATTTTTTTTTTTTTTTTTTTTTTTTTTTTTTTTTTTAAATATGTTTGTTTAGAATCTTTTTCTATTATGTTAAGAAAATATATATTATTTTTATATCTACGTATAAAAATTCATTACTAACATTTTTTATTATTGTTTTCATGAATAAGAAATTCACAATAATATGCTTTGAAATTAAAGTTTGTTAAAAGATTAACAAAATTTAATTAGTTTAATTAGATTTGTTAAAGATTTTTATAAAATTAACCAATTAAATTTCATCTACCTTTTTATTATTAATAGTTTTCATTTTTTACACAAAACTTTAAAATGTCTTAGTGTCGATAAAGTGATAACACATGTTTTAACTATTACAGCTGTATTAAAAGTTTATTACGAATACATCAGAGATTAATTTTCGTAAGAAGAATTAACTTAGTATGAGAGAGGCTTTACCAATTTCAACAGAATATTTCATTTTGAATATGATTGTCAATATTTTATTTCCGACAATAATAACATTATCTACTAACACGCGACAATAGTGTAGCTTATAATATTTGAAAATACTCTGAATAAAATTATAATTAAGTAAAATAAAGTATTTAAAAAAAGTAGAGGATATTTCCTTATGGTTAATAATAGCAATATTGTTAATAGTCCAAGAAGAGTTATAATAATAATTTTAAAATAATACTCTAAGATTATTTTAACCAACTTATATGTTGCATTAGTCATGTATAACAACTTAATATAAATTATATCAGGATTTTGTTTTTAATTAAAAATATTTATCTAATCAGCTTTAAAATTTCTAATTCAATAGATATTAAATTTAATAGAAAAGTAAAAATTTCCTTAAATTATTTCAACTGTCCAAATCGATTTCCTATACATTACTGATTATATTTTAATGTATTCTTTTAAAATATTAAAATTGCTTAAACAAATTTCATTTTTTTCTATTTATTATATTTTCATCATGACTGCTGAATTTTACTTATTTTAATTTAAAAAGAAGATGTAAATTTACCCGGTATTCGGAAGAAACAGAACTTTCTAGAAGAAAAGATTTCACATCAAAACTTGGTGGCAAAAACTAAAATCCTTCCTTACCTGTCTTCCGCAGATGAAACTCATATCCGCGTCCGAACGAGGAGCACGACGCATTTCGATTGTTTCCTTCTCCTCCAGCCACGTGACGGGGCCAGCCTAGACCCTGAAATAAGGGTCACGCGCGTTTTGGAATGAAACTAGTATCCCGAAGGAAATAGCTTTCCTCTTGCACTCTTGACCCACGTTCCACCAATGAACTCGAACCTCATCTTCCATCTAATCTGACGTGAGTAAATTTAAGAACAGGTATTGTAACGGAATTGGATGAAAGGATTCGGTTTTTAAATTCCAATTAAAACTTACCCTTGGAGCGCGTTAAAGCTACTGTTCGAAAGAATGACCAAGATCATATTTTCTACGTTTCAATGAAGAGTATATATAGAAAAAAAAATATTAGAAGTGAAAATATATAAATCAACCTCTGTAACAGTATTCGACAGTTAATTGTAATCGAAAATTTAACAGCATTCGAAAACTAAACTATGTATGTGTGTGTGTATTTATTTCTTTTTTCAAAATTATAAAAACACCTGAGTTATTGTTATTGATTTAAATCATGGATCCCCATACTTTTTTTTTTTCTTGTAGACCACTTTCAAAGTTTTACTATTTTCGGTAGACCCCCTGCTGCTAATTTCTACTGTATTCCCAAAACTCTTAAAAAATATCATCCTAAATTGCGGGTGTTATGAAGAAAAAAAAGTAGCACATTTTCTTGTGTCCTATTTATTAAAATAATACTTGTGGTTATACAAAATTATAAACATTTATTATTACAAACAATCAAAATTAACAAAAAATCATCAATGAACCCGGACGAGCGGGCGCACGGGCGACACTTTGCTAGTCTCGCCATGTGGTGTACACTTGTACTATTATCGATTGTTCTATCCAATGTCTCGAATATTTTTGTGTACCTACCTAGTGATGATGATACCTGCCTACGTTAATAGGTAAAACCAAGCCAAAATGCTTGCTCTTTATTATGAAAACAACATCACATTTTAAGTAGTGTGGGTACTATGACTTAAATAGTACCCATACTACTTAAAATGTTAATTGTTTTAGAGGGATAAATCGATCGAAATTATATTTTCTCAAATAAACACTTCAATGAAGGAAACCTGAGTTATTTACTCAAAGCTAACACTTTGAATCTCAATGTCGCATAAATGGAGGACCACTTACAGTTTGAGTTTTTCAAAATTATGATAGTTTTCCTTTCCTAATCGCTTAGACTGTAACTTGGTATTACGATATTGTAAACTATAATATTTATAAGGGAAATTGTAATTTAATTTTTTCTCTTCATAAAGAAATTCATAATGTTGCATGGAAGAGAATTATCTAAGTTTTTTTTTTCCCAAACATTTTGGAAAATTTGAAGGGAAAAATGATCAATATATTTAGGCTTTCTAAAACTACCATGCGTTAAACAAGAGGTTTTTTTTTATTTTTTTTTTTTTTTTTTTATGTGAGATTGGAATGAGAGGAGAATGAATAAATTCTCATCTCGAAGTGATAGACAAACATATTTTCACAGTTTTAACTAAATAAAATTCATCTACTTAATATTATATTAGAAATAAAATTATCGCCCATAGAAGAGTCTGGTTCTCATGAAATCAAATCCAATTGTTGTTCTTTGAAAAAGTTAAAAGAAAACAAAGACTATTAAAACCAAGTAAAGGATAGAGTTAGTTAAGCAAGGTCACATGACCTGCTAATTATTTTTGTGACAAAAAATCTGTTAGATGACTTGGATAGTAATATTTACTACTAGCAACACTAACGGACAGAAACTCAGAATTTCTTCAATACACCGTTCGCTGTAGTACTGGTAGGTTTGTGATGGTGTCGGGAATTTTTGCATATCATTTAAAATAGAAGCTACGAGTTCCTAAAAAAAAAAATGCAAACTGCTTTAAAATTTGAATAGCCCGTTTTGCTAAATTTGAATAATCATCGGATAAATCTAACTGGAAAAATTGTTCAAAATTTGTCTTCTAATTGTGTATCGAAAATCAATTCAATCAATTTTTCACAGTCCATGAAATACTTTTCGTTTCTTTTTATTTTAAAAGGATTTTGTACCCAGTAATTGTCTTGATTCTAGGTTTGGAAAATAATCACTGAGTTATTGCTGATAATCCTCGTGAAAAGTTATCTACTTTGCAATTCTCTACGAATCTACATCTATATTCCTCCACAATAGAGGAAGAATAAGAGAATAATATATTAAAGCTATCATGCGTAAATTACTCGTGATTTTAGAATGGTCACAATGTGATTTCGTTTTCCAAGGACAACGAAAGATGGATAGGGACTAATGTATTTTTTACCATCACGAATTTCCGTATCTAAATCCACTTCAGTTTCTTAGAGAAAATCACTAAGCGTCTGGAAACACTGAAGGTTATTTTGCTCCATAGCTGAAATACAATATTGTATTTTTCTTGAAAAGGCAACCCATTTATCTTTTATTTGCAATATGTTGACTTGTTCTTCTTGAATAATCAACTATAATTCATTCAATTTTCCAAATATGGGGTGATTCTAAATTATTTTTACAAATTAAGATGACTGTTAGTACCCATCCTGACAAGCAATAATTACATTGGAACATAGGGTCACTTTCCACTCTGAGAGACAGAAGAGAGGAATTTCCTTCTGAACTAACTACAATGTTGGTTAAGTGAATGAATAATACCCAAAGTTTTTCACAATCATATTTATGATTTAGTGAAAACCTCCTGGAAAATTCTCAAAATGCCAACCATGTGCGGCGTTGCACACTTGACACCAATGAAGAATCAACATTGGGAAAGATAGGACTTAGAATACGACTAGTTGGAAACCGCTGTTTGAACAATCTTCGTTCTACCGGTCCATTTCCATTTGCTTTATCGTATATGAGGTGCACATCCGCCAGTTCTTCGCACGTGTAGGCCGCCATATACATATACCGTCCCGATAATACTTGAGGCTCTGATGATGCACCATTTTTAAAAGGAAACTTACACTCTGATTGGCTTTCTCCGGTAACCAATTTGAGCAAATTGCTTCTTCTGTGTAGAAATTTGCATATGATAAATTCATGATAGATTCTTGATGCATTACTGCTTTCCTCTTTTCTGCCTTTCACAGTGGAATGCTACCCTATGTTCCTATGTAATTATCGCTTGTGTCAGGATGGGTACTATCAGCTATCTTAATTTGTAAAAACAATTTAGAATCACCCTGTATATCAGCAAGATATGCAAGTGTAGATAGTCAAGCCATATTATTTAATTTGTCTGATAATTCAAATCTTTTCTGCCTTTCACAGTGGAATGCTACCCTATGTTCCTATGTAATTATCGCTTGTGTCAGGATGGGTACTATCAGCTATCTTAATTTGTAAAAACAATTTAGAATCACCCTGTATATAAGCAAGATATGCAAGTGTAGATAGTCAAGCCATATTATTTAATTTGTCTGATAATTCAAATCTTTTCTGCCTTTCACAGTGGAATGCTACCCTATGTTCCTATGTAATTATCGCTTGTGTCAGGATGGGTACTATCAGCTATCTTAATTTGTAAAAACAATTTAGAATCACCCTGTATATAAGCAAGATATGCAAGTGTAGATAGTCAAGCCATATTATTTAATTTGTCTGATAATTCAAATCTTTTCTGCCTTTCACAGTGGAATGCTACCCTATGTTCCTATGTAATTATCGCTTGTGTCAGGATGGGTACTATCAGCTATCTTAATTTGTAAAAACAATTTAGAATCACCCTGTATATAAGCAAGATATGCAAGTGTAGATAGTCAAGCCATATTATTTAATTTGTCTGATAATTCAAATCTTTCTGCCTTTCACAGTGGAATGCTACCCTATGTTCCTATGTAATTATCGCTTGTGTCAGGATGGGTACTATCAGCTATCTTAATTTGTAAAAACAATTTAGAATCACCCTGTATATAAGCAAGATATGCAAGTGTAGATAGTCAAGCCATATTATTTAATTTGTCTGATAATTCAAATCTTTCTGCCTTTCACAGTGGAATGCTACCCTATGTTCCTATGTAATTATCGCTTGTGTCAGGATGGGTACTATCAGCTATCTTAATTTGTAAAAACAATTTAGAATCACCCTGTATATAAGCAAGATATGCAAGTGTAGATAGTCAAGCCATATTATTTAATTTGTCTGATAATTCAAATCTTTTCTGCCTTTCACAGTGGAATGCTACCCTATGTTCCTATGTAATTATCGCTTGTGTCAGGATGGGTACTATCAGCTATCTTAATTTGTAAAAACAATTTAGAATCACCCTGTATATAAGCAAGATATGCAAGTGTAGATAGTCAAGCCATATTATTTAATTTGTCTGATAATTCAAATCTTTTCTGCCTTTCACAGTGGAATGCTACCCTATGTTCCTATGTAATTATCGCTTGTGTCAGGATGGGTACTATCAGCTATCTTAATTTGTAAAAACAATTTAGAATCACCCTGTATATAAGCAAGATATGCAAGTGTAGATAGTCAAGCCATATTATTTAATTTGTCTGATAATTCAAATCTTTCTGCCTTTCACAGTGGAATGCTACCCTATGTTCCTATGTAATTATCGCTTGTGTCAGGATGGGTACTATCAGCTATCTTAATTTGTAAAAACAATTTAGAATCACCCTGTATATCAGCAAGATATGCAAGTGTAGATAGTCAAGCCATATTATTTAATTTGTCTGATAATTCAAATCTTTCCTGCCTTTCACAGTGGAATGTTACCCTATGTTCCTATGTAATTATCGCTTGTGTCAGGATGGGTACTATCAGCTATCTTAATTTGTAAAAACAATTTAGAATCACCCTGTATATCAGCAAGATATGCAAGTGTAGATAGTCAAGCCA
This sequence comes from Latrodectus elegans, assembly GCA_030067965.1. Taxonomy (NCBI): domain Eukaryota; kingdom Metazoa; phylum Arthropoda; class Arachnida; order Araneae; family Theridiidae; genus Latrodectus; species Latrodectus elegans. The sequence goes on from CM057814.1 coordinate 12,154,679, forward strand.
TATTATTTAATTTGTCTGATAATTCAAATCTTTCCTGCCTTTCACAGTGGAATGTTACCCTATGTTCCTATGTAATTATCGCTTGTGTCAGGATGGGTACTATCAGCTATCTTAATTTGTAAAAACAATTTAGAATCACCCTGTATATCAGCAAGATATGCAAGTGTAGATAGTCAAGCCATATTATTTAATTTGTCTGATAATTCAAATTTATGAACAATAAAATAAGCCATCAGTACTTTCCGCAATTCAAATACTCTCACTAGCATTTTACCATGCGATAACAATATAACTTCCGTATGCAGAAGTAAAGTGTTGCGAAGGCTACTAATATATTCGTACAGGCTTTTGAAACTACATAATTGCAATTGTTTACTTTTGATGAAATCAATAACCTTTTCTACTTCATCTAGAAAAGATTTGAATGTCATTAAAATCCTTCTTTTTGCTAATGGGTATATTATATATGAAGAATGCAATGAGTATAGTTACAGTTTTTGCAACATGTTTAATCCGTGATACAGCGCCACGCCCTTTTCCAGTCACTGCGTTTTCTCCATCGCTGATGCTTCAATGCATTTTTCCAAACTAATGTCAGGCAGTGTCATAAAATTATCAATGTAATTAAATATATTCTTACCTGTGGTGTTAATTTTCACACTTTCACATAAAAGCAAATCTTCAATTTTTTATTGAAATCATACTGAACGAAAGCAATCAAAATTGTCAATCCATCAATGTTTGTGGATTCATCTATTTGTAATACATGAGCGTTACAAATCTGCAACCGTAAAATAAGATGTATTTCAATGTCATCGTCAACATCATCAATACGTCTTTTTACAGTATTGTTAGGAAAAGACACAATTTCAACTTGTTTACGATACATTTCGCCCAATATATACGACGCGGTATCGTGAACATAAAGTTTAAAATGTAATTCACTAACAATATGTGCCTCGCCTGCTAGACCAATAGGATACTTTATGATACAATAGGGATACTTTATGTGACGCGTTTACGCTATCTTTTTATTATTATGTTTTGAGTATTTTACCAAAACCATATTGATTTTGTTATGGTTTGTGAATAGAAGTCCGCCCTGTCTAGTGGTCAGAGTGCTTGATTGCGGATAAGGAGGACCTGGGTTCGTATCCCGGTTAGGGCATGAATGTACTTTATCTATCCTGTCTTGGTCGTTTCTGTGTATGAATGAGTTGTAAATAGTTGCCTACCCTATAAACGGGTCCCTATGGCATGTGTGTACTGAATCAGTCGGTCTCAACACCCAATACGGTTCAGTTGGAAAAGTGGAGCAGCGCATCCCATTTTGTCAGCCTAGCTGGCACAAGACAAAAAAAAATGGCTTTTAAATGTTCTTTAAAAAAAAAAATATTGGATTTTATCTGTTGGGGGAATTTTTTTCTAAATGCCTCAAAAGTTTTGCTGGTGCAGAAGCTATTTGCCATTTGTTGCAAGCAAACCGCATCAGGAGACTTCCTATCACCAGTACTAGTCAATTCAAACGACAGTTAACTAGTATCAAATTTACTTCTTTTCGTTTATACCACTTGTCCGAAATTGGAATGTCGTTGAGTTTGAAGATGAGGCTGTAGCTGAACGGACATGAAAGTTGATGTCATTGTAGGTTCCAGAATGCTTGTATTTGTATAATCCGCGATTTCTGCATTAATACTAACAATGTCAATTTTATTTAAAGACATTCTTATCAACGGTACATTGTGATGGCAGTTTTTATGTGTTATATAGTTTACTGTATTTTTATTAAAATATTAAAACTTTGTTTACGATCTAAATTACAGTTACCTTAATAAAACAAGGGCAAAATAGCATTGGCGCAAATGGATGGTTACCCAACTTTATTTACAAACTAGCCCCGTGTCAATCTTTTAGTGTATCTTTCCGCTCATGTATTTCCGTTGGGAATTGTGTGAAAAGCCCTGTTTTTGTTTTAAATTTTTTCAATAATCCGCAGTTTTTTTTATATTCATTATTTTTTTTATTATCTTATCGATGTCATTAAAAAATATGCAATGCAGACAAGTCAGTGATTATGAGGAAAACAAATAAAAGTGAGCTTTGCATGTATCAACAGGTGAGATTATAAGAAGGTTACGTAAACAATCGTCAAAGAAGTAATCCGGTAATGAAGTTTGGAATAAGCCACAACAGCCATCTAATGGTAGGAACGAAAGTTTAATTTCTGTTAAACATCCATACACTGGTATATTGCTCAAAAATCATTTACATGAATTTCGCGGGAGTGAATTGTAAACTTTTGGTGGAAAATATATTAAACACCATTCTTACTTTTTTTAATCAAATATAATTTGATTAGAAAAAGCGGAACATCTCAATTTTTTCTTGAAACCCTGGGTTTCCATGGAACCAACTGGCTTAAAATATTTAAAGGAAGTAATTTCCCCTGAATATTAAAAAAAAAAAAAAAAAAAAAAAAGGAATGTTATTAAATGTGATAAGAATGGGTAAAACGCACGTGCTATATTTTTATGACATTCGGCTTGAGACATTTTAATTGTATAAGATTGCTAATAACTTCAGCAGTAAATTTTTCCAACACATTTAATAGTATGTAGAATTTTGGAAGTGTCTAAATCTCTTTTCTAATATCGTAGCTCAATTTTCCTTTTTCAGCCTTTGGAATGTACTAAAACATAACTCCGCTTCATAGTTTGATACTATTATAGATAAATATGTAAATGGAATGTTGTCTTTGTTTTAACTTATCACTTGTGTTACTATGAGAAGGATTGCGATGAATTTGTTAAAAGGAAAACTATTGCATATTATTTTATGAATCATATAAACATAGCAGTTGAATTTTAACTTCGTCTCTGAGATCTTGCAGAGATTGATCAACTAGTTTGCTCATGATAATGTTTGCATATCATGAAATTGATGATCATTAAAAAGAGAATGGTAACTTCGTTCATTTTTCTCATTATTTGTATACCTATTCTTTATCTATCAATTAAATTGCAAAACATGTTCACTCTAATTTCTGCTTTAATGTTGAAATTTATGTCTGTAGCTGAGTTCCCAGAAAGCACATTTTCCTTGGTTTTCACGTGTAATTTAATCCGAATCAAGCAGCCTTTGTCCTATACCAGCTTCTAAATTATTGATGTTGCCCTGCTATTAATCTAAAAAACTTTGTCTTGAATGTGATATTTGCAAATGTTTTTAAGTTTCACGTTTTTTATTATTATTTTTTTTATTTATTTAAATTTTTCTTAATGATAAGTTATTAACGTTGTGGAAGCTTTTCCCAATTTATTTTTCTCTGCACAAACATTAATACGAATTTTGTTTCTTAAAGCTTGGTAAAATAGTTGCATACTTTCTGGTTTCTTTTATTTCAACCTCTATGGATTTTACATATAAGGTCTGTATAAATTTATTTAATGTATTTGAAATTGCAGCAATATGCGCTTCTTATTTCTTCTTTGAAAAGCACTCCAATAAAAGTGTGTGTGTGTGCTGGTGCGTGTGTGTATGTGTTTTAAGTCAGTCTTTAATTTTTCAAAGCCAAACCAGAAAAAATAAGTTCCGTGAAGGATCGATGGCTATTAAACAACAGTTGATGATGTTAGACTCATGTATTCCTCTACACATAAAATATACATCCAAAAAACTCTATCCTCTAAAAACCTTATTGGATACCATTGTAACGGGCAGAAGAATTAAATGAATGATAATGACATTTCTGAAAAATCACATTGAAGCTCTTTTAGATCTAACTCTGGTAGTTTTCAAAATAATCAAGTACTTGTGTTTTGTAAATTCATTTATGTGTGTTACATATCAAGATATATATTCTACAAATACTCGAAAATATTCCATTGGCTGCCCATCTTTTGTATTGAATTATAGTGTGGAGTTAGTCTACATATATAAATTTTCAATACAGTTTTGATTAATAGGCCAAAATACTTCATTTTTGCTCTTTAATTTAATAATGAGCCCTTTTTAAAGTCATTATTATGATTATTCTGCAAGGAATTCGTTAATAATTATTTGTTTATTATTTTCCCAAGTTTTCCCATTTCCAAGTTTTATTTATTTTAAGAACATAAATTCTTTTACCTTTGTATGTTCGTAAAATGAATGAAACCGATAAAATCAAGCATTTTAAAAAAAATTACCAATTTCAGACAAATCGAATTTCTCCGTTATTTCTAGGAGAGCAAGGAAACTTTCTAAAAATTACGAACTATAGCTATGATTCTATTGCTTTTACGAGCCTATCTAAAGTAGAATCTGATCTAGATTGTCTCTTAAAAGTTAGATAGGCTTTTAGATAGTTTCCTAAAAATATTAGTCAAATGAGGAGGGTTTAAATATTTTCAGAAGTGAAGTCCATGTCCCTAATCATACTGAGATATATATTTTAAAATATTAAATCTCTTTTAACCTATCATTTACAAGGTTTGAATATATCGGTTACTAAAGACCTCTTGATCTGATATAAATCCTAAATACTTAGCATTTTTGAATAATATGAAACCTGGCAATTCAAAGTAAATGTAGTTTTACAGTTATAAAGATGTCTATTAGTAGCCTGAAAATTAGTGATATATTTTGTTGCATTGGAAGTCAGTCTGTGCTCAATGGCAAATTCACGCATTTCTTTAAATGTGACATTAATGTTATCTTCAATTGTCCTGATGTCAGTATCTGATTGCCAGAGGACAGCGTCAGCGGCTGAGATTCCCATTTTCATCGTTTAGATATCACATTTTCGATACTGACAAATAGTGAGAAAAGCATTGGCCTCAAAACTGAACCTTCTGAGACACCATGACTACATTCAAATTCTCTTAAAAGGATGCTATTAAATCTGACTGTAAAAACTCTAACTTTTAAGAAATCCAAGGCAGAGATTTTCTATCCTTAACACCAAATACATCTAAAATTTAACTACAAATTTATTTTGCCAAGCCTTATCAAAAACTTTTTTCTGATAGAAAAAGGTAGCCATAATATGATTGTCACAAGTTTTGGTCTTCTCTAATATTCGGCAAGAATATAATATTTGGTTGAAGGTTTTCTGCCTTTTTCTGAAACCATATTGCTTCTTCAATAGTAAGTCATTTGCTTTTAGATAATAGGTAAATTTTAACATTTTCTCCATTAATTTAGAAGATATGCATGTTAATTAGATGGAACAGTAAATCTCTTGAGAGCCAGCTACTTGTCTATATTCCGAATGGAAATGGCTGGTCTTTTTCTAGTCAAGTTGTATGCAGACTCATCACCACGATTTATTAAAAATATTTATCTCATGATCCTAAATGCAAGAACATTAAACTTATGCATTATCAGAGCAGGGCTTGGGATTTCTACGAATTAATTTCTTTTAAAACTGTGTTTAATTCATGCATTGTAAAGTTAGTTTTGAAAATAGGGACGAAATGTCTGAACTTAGGCATTTATGAATTGTATTTCTAGCAAATGTTTCAATTGAATGGACATCACTATTAAAATTTTATTCACTCACTTCCTGCAATGATCGCCTGCTGAGTCTAAGACGGCCTTAGCATTGTGAAAGCCATTACTAAAGATCCGTTGTGTTCCCTAGTGGTGATTGGGACACGTTAAAATATGTCGTGTTTGAAATACCCTTCATATGAAATGATACCTCTCGGGTGGCGGACCAAGTATTGGGAGTCTTCTAATTATGCCTTACTTATAAATTACGAAGATTCACATCCTATTACTTCTACCCAATTGATAGAGCTCCTGTCAGGACTATGCATATGGAAGCATACTGGTGCAGCAAAAACAACAAAATGATTCGATTGATAAAATTGCTAATTGGTTGAAGTGTCAACTAGGGTTTAGGATTGTCACTTTTCTAGAATACAAAAAAATTTGATATTATAAATATTCCATAACAATAACGGAACCAAAAAATTTACTTTGTTCATTAATGGATTTCATGTGCAGACTTATAATGAATGCAAAGAGGTAGAAATATCACTTGTATAAATCATTGAAACCATTTGTATTAAAGAAATATGACTCGTCAGCAAAGTTTGGAAAAATTTTACGAAATCCGTCGTGAGAGTAATGTTTTACTTAATTAGTAATTAGAATATTTATTTTTAAATTTATTGTTCTAAAAAATATCGGTGACAGATTTTGATCACGTAATGATTTTAATATAGCTGAAGGCATTTGATTACAAAACTTCAGCTCGCAAACAAAATAAGCCAGGTTTAGAAAATAATGGCACCGTTTCTCTCTTGACGATAAATCTTAAAATGTTTGGTAAAAAGTGACATTCATTTTGTTTTTAAAAAGAAAATCTCTTAAATTTGCATATAAAAAATATAAATAAAAAAATTTTGAATCTTGAAGATGTGGTCAAGTTTAAGATAAATCAAAACGAAATGGCAGATAAAATTTTAATTAAAGTGACTTGTTTTATAAATACGAAGATAGGAAATCAAATAAATCTTTTGAATATTTTTATTTGTGATTCAAGCTAACATATGTACGTCGTTATAGCCAATTGAATTTAAGTCGAATATATATATATATATATATAGGACTATACGCTCGCAGACCTGTTGTATGTGTCCCATTGACCAGACAGCACCGTACTGCCCGTTTGCAATGATGTCGTGAGCATCGCAATTGGACTGAACAGTCCTGTCGGATATCGGCCCCTTTCCTGGATATTTTCTGGATGATAAGCAGTACCCCTCTCACGCCAAATCAGTTGGCGTCTATAATCCAAAGACAGACTGAACTTACTCTCATCTGAGAATAGTACGCATGCCAAATCCTGTTCAGACCAATTGCGATGCTCACGACACCATTGCAAATGGGCAGTACGGTGCTGTCTGGTCAATGGGACACACACAACAGGTCTGCTGGCGTAAGGTCTTCCTCCCCTCAAACGTCTGGCTACAGTTTTTCGGGAGATCTGCTTTCCTGAGGCAGCAACAAACTGATTTGCCACCTGCTGGGCTGTGGTACGCCTATCGTTCTATTCCTTCGTGCTGATAGAACTATGTATCTGTCTTCTGAAGGCGTCGTATTTCTAACACGACCTCCCCCGTGCCGCCTATTACACATTTTAGTAGTTTTAAATGACTTCCACAGCCGTGAAACAACAACGCTGTGAGCGATGTCGAACTCCCTGGCAACATTGTGTTATTTTTCTCTCTTCTTCGATCTTTCCAATAATTCGGCCACGCATAAAATCATCTAAGTGATGTCGGGAAGACATCCAAAAATTTCAAGTTCGTCTATTAAATCTTTCCTGTAAAACTTTGACTTGTAACAACAACTGTCCACACGCGTCAAAACCTTTAATGCTCTTATGAACGCTATCACGTGATGGGCAGACGTGGAAAAAAAATTTGCATACGCATACTTCTTACTCTATCCCACACTTATTCTAATTTCCCACATTTTGCTTCCTTTCATTTTGTGGTTGCTATGGATAATAGTGTTATCTGTCCTTAGCAATTGTCTAGCAGTGTATAATACCAAAAGTTTCAGAAACAGAGGCTTCAATAGTTTATTTAAAGGAAGTTTTGATTTTACTGTAAAATTTCTGGAATAAATATTCTATTACTTCAGGCCATCGATGATGAAGTTATTTTGTTCAGTATAAAATGTTACATGTTGTGATAAAACAATTATTTGAATATTTTTTTATGTTGGTGAAAACTAGTGAAAAGTTAGGAGAATAACGGATATTTGTGTCTTCCCCTAAAAGCTTGTGAAAAAAAATGATTTTTCTAGAGACAGAATAAAAATATTCTTGATTACCTAATGTCCCATTTTTCCACAGACAGGATTTCGAAATCAATCTGACTACCTAGATTATATCAAATAGTATAAAACACAAGTTAGGCAAAATTATATAGTTTCTTATGTAGAAAAATTGTATAGGATATATAGTTTGCCAAATCTGAACCTTCAAGTATAATTTATATTTTAGATTATTTTAAAATTTATCTAACATATTACAAGAGTATCAAATTTCGGGCCACGTGCAATTCTATGGCGAAACCAATATATCTGCGCACAGAAAAAAAAAAAAAAAAAAAAAAAAAAAAAACCGATGCAGAAAAAAAAAAAAAATGGGGTTAAAAGAATTCGTTGTTTTTTCCAATTAAACCTTAAATTTTTTTCGTCTATATATGTTTAATAAAATTTATTATGAGAAACAAACTTTTATTTCTACAAATATTGATTTTATTTGCGGCCAATCTAAAGTTAAACCATGTTTGTGTGTGTGGCACAAGTTAGTCCTTGGGATTGATACCCTTGTTCTATTATTATTATTATCTTATTGCGAGCATATTCTGTAAATTATATTTCCTGTTATCCGAAGATGCATCAAAATGGTATAGTGTCACATATGCCATTTAGCCATTTATCAATCATGCCCCATTGCCTCATTTATCAATCATGGATGAACCTAGGAACTGACTGAAAAGGATAAAGCCTTGATATATATATATAAATCAAGGTTTCATCATATATATATATATATATATATATATATATATATATATATATATATATATATATATATATATATATATATATATACACTACTGATCATTAAAATTGATACACCAGGAAGAAATGCAGATAACAAAATGATATTTATTGGACAAATGTATTATACTAGAAATAACAAGTGATTAAATTTTCAAAAACTTTGACTGGATAGATCCTGAGAAATCAGTAACCAGAACAACCACCTCTGGCAGTAATAACAGCAAATATACGCCTGGGCATTGAGTCAAACAGAGATTGGATAGCATGTACAGGTACAGATGCCCATGCAGCTTCAACACGATGCCACAGTTCATCAACCGTAGTGACTGGTCGTTTGGTGACGAGCCAGTCGCCCGGCAACGATTGACCAGACGTTTTCTATTGGTGAAAGATCTGGAGAACGTGCTGGCCAGGGCAACAGTCGAACACGTTCCGTATCAAGGAAGGTCCGTACAATACCGACAGCATGCGGTCGGGCATTATCCTGCTGAAACTTAGGGTTTCGCAGGGCTCGAATAAAGGGTAGAGCCACGGGTTGTAACACACCAGAAATGTAACGTGCGTTGTTCAAAGCACCGTCAATGCGAACAAGAGGTGACCGAGACGTGTATCCAATGGCACCCCATACCATCACGCCAGTATGACGATGACGAATGCACGCTGCCACTGTGCGTTCACCACGATGCCACCAAACACGGATGCGCCCAGGTTCGTCGTTGATCATACCATTAAAGGCGCTCTTGTCTATGATGCAAGGTCAAGGGAAGCCGCAGCAATGGTCTCCGAGCTGAGAGTCCATGCTGCTGCAAACGTTGTCTAACTGTTCGTGCAGACATTTGTTGTCTTCCAAACGACCCCGTTTCTTGACTCACGGCTCGTGACGTGGTTGCACGATCCATTACGGCCAGGCGGATAATATGCCTGTCTTCTCAGCTGCTAGTGATAGGTGGCCGTTGAGATCCCGCAGGACGTTCCGTATTACCGTCCTGAACCCATCGATTCCATATTCTGCTAACAGTCATTGGATCTCGACAGCGAGCAGCAATACTCTGCGATAAGATAAACCGCAACCCCGGTACGCTATAATTCGACCTTTATCAAAGTCAGAAACGTGCTGCTACGCATTTCTCCTTCTTACACGAGGCATCACAACAACTTTTCACCAGGCAACAAACATTCAAATGCAATGAGGAACCGGCTGAACAATTTCTTCATTTAAACGCAATGTAGGAGTCGCTACTGGCGCCTGCTTTGTCTGAATGCGCTGAAAAGCTAATCATTTACATATCACAGCACCTTCTTCCTTTCGTATAAATTTCACGTCTGTAGCATGTCGCCTTCTTGGTGTAGCAATTTTAATGGACAGTAGTGTATATATAATTTCGTTTGTGCAAAATAAGTAAAAACTACATATACATACCCTCCAACATTGGTAACCTACCCATCAGTAGCACTGCTTATATTATCCATACACCTTAGTACCGACAAATTTTCAAAAATAATTTTAAAAAGAACTTACCTTCTTTCTATGGATATAATATAATATATAATGTAAAGAAAATAAAGCTTGATAAAAAAAACTCAAAATTTTGGTGTTTTTAAAAGAAAAACATTTTATTTATAATTTTCACACTTTCTTTTGCAATGAATAGTATGTACTTTTGGCCTTTTTTAATTCATCCTTGTTAAGTTTTGCTTCATAGCAGTTTCCTAAGCTTATGTTGGTAATTAGCAAAGCTTCCAGAGTTTTAGTGTTCATACCAGATCTAGTTTCAGTTTTGATCGTTCTGACCATGCTGAGTATCCGTTCACTGCCTGCATTACTGTGAGGCACCGAAAGAATGGATAGCATCAATTTTGGCAATGCCGAGTACTTTGGATTTCCATTGCTGCGCTTTAGCATAGAAATTTGATGCCAAGTTTCATCAGCCCTTTCAGCTGCCAAAATTTCTGGTGTTAAACAATCTGCCTGGAAGTAGGCAAACTCAAGTTCAAGTTTTTCTTTGTCCTCCTCAATCAAGTTAAACAGGGAGGTGAAGAAAATAACTGACTTATAATCAGAGGTTTGCCTTTTGGAAATGTTGGCCACTGATGCATTCTTCAAAAAATCATCATCAAGAGGAAACTTCCTCACCATATACTCACAGGCAGTAACATAAGAATTTCTGACTGCCAAAAAGAACTCTTCTTTTTCATCATTAGTAAGTTCATTCAGCAGGGCCCTGGCAGATGGTCCTATGATAAGAGAGTCATCTGATTTTTGATTCTTCCTTTTTTTAAACTGGATGCTAGAAGAGCATCAGATTTTGAAATGGCAGCAGGTGCAACAAAACGAACAAGAAATTAATAAAACAAGTTCATTAAGTCATCATGCAAGGTATGCACACATGGCTGTTCTTTTTGCAGAGCAACATTAACTTTGTTGAACAAAGGCAGCATGGCTTTCACATACACACAGTACAACTTAATTTTTTGTGACTTTTAAGAATTGATATATCATATGGCCTTCTTTGTCACTTTGGTGAGAAAAAAACTCAGTCAGTGGGTCCCATTTTACCAGGAGCCTCTCAATTGCATTTTCTAAAGACAGCCAACGAGTGCTCACGTGCTTCAATATCTTGTGAATTTTAACTTCAGACAGTTTTTGGACATTGACCAATTCTGCTTTTCGTTTAGAACTTCTCTCTAAGTAGAAAAACACTTTGATAAGGATATTTTCCACATCAACTGGTAGAGATTTTGTCTCCTTTTGGACTGACAAGTGGATAAGGTGACAGGGGCAACCTATAAACTTCATACCTGGCTGTTGCTTTTTTAGGAATCCCAGAACACCTTTATTACAGCCAGACATGGTGTTGGCATTGTCAGCCAGCCCCAAATGCTATACAATTCTTCCATGGAATTCCACACTTCTGGAATTCTGAATCAAGGAGGTTAAAAATTCCTTCTCCAGTGTTATTGGAAGTCTCTAACAATGAAAGAAGAGATGTCACAACTTGTCCTTTTTCATCATCATAGAAATTTACAACTAACGGATAAAGTTTTTTATCCTCGATGTCATTGTTTCCGTCCGTGGACAAAGAGAACACCTGTGAACGAAGTTTTGTTACAGTTTGCTGTTTGTAAGAATCAGCTGTCACAACAGCTATAGCATGGGTTTTAGTGTGACCACAACTGAATTTCTTGGCAATAGCAGAATCCGGGAACATTCGGCGGAACAAAGCGGCAGCGTGATCAGACGCAGCCAAAGGTATGTTGTGTTCAACCATGAATCTCACGAAGAGAGCTTCTGCATTAATAACGTCAGTCTCTTCATGCTGCGAGGGGAAAAAACTGCTCACTGGCTGCTGTTTTAGCTGGGCTTTGACCAATCCAGTGTGTTTTGGGCCTGTAACATGTCGTCGGCAGTCATCGTTGCCCCCGTGGGCAATAGAAAACTCCGAATTGCACACGGTGCACCGTGCATAGCCATCTTTTCCGGCAACTAAACACGGCCATTTCTCGGCGTATTCCTTTCTGAATGTTTGACAGTTCTTCCTTCGTTTATTAGAAACAGAAGAAGCTCTTTCATCATCTGTAGAAGCGGCATCCCGCTTCAGGAAACGCTCCATATTTCACGATTCACCTGCGCCGTCCAGTCCGTAGTAGTCCGTGCACGTGCGCGTTCAAAGTAAACAGTATAACTTTTTCACTTCACTTCTTTCATCGAAAAAACTTCAAACCATGGAGTTACCCGAGATTTTTTTAGCAGACGCCTAGCGGAGTTTGATAGTGTAAGCTAGGGCCCTCTAGTTACCGGTGACGTCGCGGATGACGCTCCGAGTGACGTCATTCGATTGCCTACGTCATATCGGGGGCCTAACCGGCGGAAAATGGAAATAGCGTAGCGAAGAAGAGAAAAAAAGGACTTCAAAAACGCGATCCGTAGTTTTCCACGAAGTCCCGTAGCTCCGTAGTTTATCGTTTATTTCCGTAGTAACTACGGAAATTCCGTAGCAGTTGGAGAGTATGCATATACATATTGTTATAATCGACTGTTTGGAGTTTGTTAAGTTAGTGAAGTTTCATGCTTCATGTGCGATATTAAAGAATATAAATGGTTTGCTATGTGAATAACACTTTAATGAGCGTCTGTTACTAGTCTCTCGAGATAAAGTCCCAATCATTGGCTCCAGAAGATTTGCAGTTTTTTAATTGTAGCTTGTTAAAACAACTCATGTATGCAAAAAAAAACAAATTTAATAATTTTTAATTAAACATGACACAAATTTTAATTAAATGAATAAAGAAACTTATTATCCTGTCTACCATATCTGTGAAAAAATAATTGTCCTTAATGATGCTATTTAGCACAATATAAAATATAAACTTCTTTTCTATTTTTATTTTATATGATACTAAGATATAAGAAAATTATTTTGCTTTTCCCCCCTTCATATTTTAAAAAATAATAATTAAAATGTGCAAAATTCAACGATTTATTCTTAAGGTGAAAAAGTTTGACGGGATAATACATAAATACACATTCTTTTTTTCTTAATCGCTTTCGCTCACAAACAATAAATAATAGAAATATAAATTAGTTAATTGAAAACCGTAGGGTTGCTAAGAACAATATTCATATTTTTTCCTCCAAATTATTGCAACTGCGCTTTTCAAGTGCTTATGCGTTAGAATTCCCATCTGGAGCCGACGATCGAGGCTCTGTCTCGAGACACTAGTGCACCTGTTAGGTACGCACATTAAACTAATCACGTGCTAAATTCTCCCATCAATTCCTGCTCATTCTGCAAATTTTTAAATTTATCTCAACGTTTAAGTATAGGCTGATTTACATAAGCCGTCCCCCCCCCACTTGTATTTGAGTTAATTATACGCGCTGCAGTTATTCAATATGACACGTGTGCTATACTTTTTCAAATTAGTGAAAGTTTTTGAATATATATAAGATATGAATTTGGCAGTTTCGCGAAGTAAGATGTAGTTTTGTATTACATGCATTTTTAATATGTGTTCACACCAGATGCTTTCATCACTAATGAGACATTTCTTTTTTAATGGTAAAAAATTAAATTTTAATTAGTTATTTATCATTTATTGATTGAATTTGTTTAAATGGAAAAATAATTCGAATACATACTCACACATTTATTAAATATTCACAACTCTACCGGCTTAGAAAAGAGTTATTTATTTTAGTAGATATTTTAGTAAGTCATTGATTATTCTAACGATCATTTGATCATGTTAGTCCTGTGAATATATATTTCATAATTTTAGTAAAGCACTAATTTTGATGACTATGATAAAATTTAAAAAAATTTTATTTCTAATAAAGTGATGAAAGTATCCCGGTTAAAAATGTAGGTGCAATAACAGATGTAAGGAATATTTAGATTATTTTTGATATGCATGAGTGTATGCATACCACGTAAAATATTGAGAAAATGTGTATTTTTCTATTATTATGTAACTTGCTTGTTTTTGATTATTGGTATAATGCTTTCCTATGATAGTATGACATAAAATGTTTCTTAAGTGGGGTAAGATGTTTAAAAAAAAAAGGGATTTGTGATAACAAAAACTAATTTTATTCATTTGATTAACTAACTTTATTGCTCGTTAATTGAAATTAAATTTTGCAAAGGACGATTGCATAAATGATATTCATCAAGCTCATAGATCTACCCTTCTCTATCTGACACCAACCTCTTCTATCAATGCTCTTATTTTCATCCTCTTGGTGTACATCAAATGAAGATGTAATAATAGTTTGAAGTTAAAAACTTAGAAATTCGTCAAAATCGATGATCACAGCATCATTTTTTAAAATTTCTAATGTCCAGCTCTTATTAGGATTTTCATCTTTCAGCTCTACAAATGGCAAAAATGATGGTAACTAATACAGTAAATTACCCAGTGGGTTTGCCAACGTGACTTCGAAAGTAGGCGGAGTCTTTGTAATTTAGAAGCAACGCCCAAGCAGAAGATACTGAGACCTGGCTTGCCAGTTTCATGGATATCATTTTACACAGAATACATTGCAACCACGACATACTTATTGTGCCCTAAACGACATTAGGGAACACGACAGATTTTCGGTTAAGTCGGGATTTGAAATTATTACCTTCCGAAAATGAGAATGAACATTTTAACAAACCAGACTACCGTGGCTTCTCAGCACATCATTCACAATTACAAAGTTGAATTGAAAGATTTTTTTCTCTGAAGTATATTAAATTGTTTAGAAAAATTAACCATAACGAAGATTAGCATTCGTATTGGAAAAATTACCTGCTGGAGTCCTACTTCTGTCATTGATCTAAATATAAATGAAAAAAATAGTCGGATAGTTTATTTTTTCTGCGATTATGTGATTGATATGGAAAGTTGAAAGATTATGGTTCCTCAGTAGAATTTGAATACTATATGCAGGGGGATAGTAAAATTCAGGATGCTTCTGTGGTACTGACAAGAATCCGGAATAATGTCTGAGATAATTAATGCAAATAAAGAATAAACTATAAGCTACTAAGAAATAAATAACTAAAGAAATGAATGCTGAAGTTCATTAGGTGAGGCTAAAAAATTGAAGAAATTCTTTTCTTATGAAATAGTACTTTTTGCAAAGATTGAAGCTAGAAAGCTTCAATCTTTGCAAAAAGTACCATTTCATAGGAGCAACCTCAAGTTCTTTTATTCCAGAGACTCGACTGATGAGAAATACTATCTTTATCCAACCTTATAAATGGCACTAATTATGAAGAAAATGGTATAAAGAAATCCACAAGTCATTAGAATGATCATAGAAACCTCACTGAGATTGTTAAAATCATTATTCAAGCTCCATGTGAAGTGACGCTGAAAATTGCTTTCAAATCAAAATTTCCACAGTCGAAGATTGTGATTGACGCACTTTAAAAGGAAACATTAATTTCCCCACATAATTGCAGGCAGAGAGAGATATTCACAAGAATCTTGCGAAGGTAAACTAAAGTTGAAGATATTCCCGGACTCTAATAAATACAATTAAGCTTCATTATCAAAATGTTTCGTAAATGAAAAAATTATAGGAGAAGATAGCAGTCGATCTACTCTCTCACCCTTCCGAGAATGGATACTTAAGCAATCGGCACGTGTAATATATTCTTGATGTGACTCATAACATTACAGCCTACCGTAATTTTTCCGTGTTACCGATGTCAACAGTTTGGTCGTGTTTAATTTTCCTGCAGGCATGAGGAAGAAAGACGTGAAGTGTTCTGGAAAAGCATTACTACATAACCTGCGGATTTACAAATGACCAAGCGATTTACACGTGGACAAATATTTCGGAATGACCAAAAAATCTTCAAAAAATAACAGCTAGCGTGCCCCACCCGTGCCATTAGCAGAAACGATGAGGCTCCTCCCACCAAAAAAATTACACCCTATCTAATACCATGTGTGTGTTTGTCTAAGCAATTAAGAGAGTATTATAACTAGCTAAGAATATAAATAAACTTAAAACAAAAAAAAATGAATTATAACGATTTAAAACAATTTCTCTCATCTATTCCATTCTGTTAATTTTATTAAACCAAAAATTTAACGTTAAAAGTAAGAAAATTTAAAAATTGCCTTAAATTTGATTTTCTGATTCTTAAATGGAACAGTTATAGCATAATGGGATGAGTGAATTGAATAAGGAAATGTAATACAATAACAACATTCTAATTGAGTAACTTAGAAAGGATCAAATGATATTAATAATTTACACAATTTATGTCTGCTTAAGACTAACAGCTAACAGACATTTAACTACAGTCGCATATCGTAAGCAGTATAAGTGTTAAGTACCACATCCTATTTTTAAGTCACAAACCTCCGAAGAGGTTTCCAAAAATTGCCTATGCCCTCGATATTTCACGAGGACATGGCGGGGTATTGGGAAAAGTTTTCAACTAGCAATAGTCACGCCTCGGTAGAACCTCATTGGCTATGACACTGCCTCTGCGCAAAGCTAACGAGATTGCTTGGGAGAATGTTATATATAAATGTAACTAAATAATTAAACGGTAGCTAAAATATAAGTAATTCTTTTAACATGTTTATGTTGATTTTATTAAGCAGACTAACCGCCCCAATCACAGTCAGTGTTCTCTTAAATAAATTTTTCGTAAAAGAAATTCTCTTCTATAATTTAAAAAAAAAAAAAAAAAGATTTGCATTAATTTTTATAAATTGAAAACTGAGTTGATTATAATAGAAAATATATTTTATTTTTTCATGATTTTACAGCATATAAATCAGTTTTTCATATAAATTCAATCAATATATCACACCAATGCATTTATAAATTTAAGTAAGTTCATATAAAAAAGTATTTCGAACCATAATGATATTTTTATTTTCATGTAGAATCATGAAATTTTTATTCAACTCTTACTTTCTATTTATTAAAAATCACGATATTTGCATAATTTTTATTGGAACTTATAATCTATTCGTGTTAAAATTTATAAAATCATTAATAATCCCTGCAATTGCTACATTTAATTAATAACTTAAAGTAAATAAAAAAATGGCTCGACAATCGTAGCTTATAACATTTATATCCTGATTATTTTTTTAATTTATAGCTACACACTGATTAGGAATTGGTATATGATCTATATAAAATCAAACTGCCTTAATTTCAAAATATTTTCACTGATTAAAAAATATTTTTAAAAAATTCTTTAACTTAATCCTAATGTTTTATGTAGCTAAATATGTGATTTGACAGAATGAAATATTAGGCTATTATTTCTATACGCTGATTTTTATAAACGGATACCATATAATTTTCCATTTTAATTTGAAATAATTTTTATTTATTTATTTTATTTTTTAGTTTTTTGTAAACATTTGAAAGAATTTGTTTCCATAAATGGTTAGCGTAAATTTTTTAACTTGATACAGTTTCTTGAATACAAGTATTTATTTAAATACATATGCATTCGATAGTTAAACCTTCAGCAATCTAAATCTGAATATTACAGAGTCTAAACTTTGTAAATCTTCATTTTAAAGAAAAAATTAATGGTGCATGAAATATTCTCATAATTTTGACTTTAAAATTTTTCGTTTCTTGATGAAATTAACTATATACTTACTGAGAAAAGAAGAAACCCGATTTTATATATATATATATATATATATATATATATATATATATATATATATATATATATATATATATATATTATTTTAAGTAAAAATATTAAGCAAGTTACTAAATATCAATTTTATTTCCTAAAATTCATTTAAATGCATTGATATCATCAGAAAGATCATAAATTCATTTTTAATTTTCAGCAACATTAAAGAAACATTTGTTATTGAGACCGTGAAAAAATAATATTCAGTGCAACACTTTCAGAAAAACTAAGTTAAATGATATTGAAGCTATCTACCTTCATGTCATACAGTGAAGATGTTTTTCCAAATATGAGAGTAGCATTTCAAATTACCCTTACTGTTTCAATATCAATTTCTAGTTGTGAACATTCATATTCGTTCAGTAAACCACACTGCTGGCCACTCAAATTGCAACACCAAAAAAGACAAGAGATAACCCAACAAAATTAATTTTGTAGATAACATGTAGACCAAGTATCAAATGATTAAGTTTATGGACTTCTGTGAAGCACGGTTCGTACCAAATTGAAAAGTTACAGTAGCCGCCATTGTTGGTGATCACCGCTGCCACACGCCTTGGCATTGATTCAAAAGAGACTTTGTTCTTGGGGCATAGCAGACCAAGCAGCTTCCACACGTGGCCAAAGTTGATCTGTTGTGGCTGCTGGGGTTGTAATCTAGGTCAATCGTTGAGCAATCATGAACTACATGTTTTCTATCGGTGAAAGATCCTGAGAGCGAGCCGGCCAGTGAGCAGTTCAATCTGGCGATTGACGAAGAACTCCTGGAAAATGCGTGACACATGTGGTTGCGCATTATCTTGTTGAAATATGGCTGTTGGCAATCCCTGAAGGTAAGGAAGGATAACTGGCTCCATCACCTCGGAGATGTAGCGCTGGTTGCTTGAAGTACCGGTAATGCGTACTAGAGGAGTGCAACAGTGATATCCAATACCACCCCATACCGTAATACCTGATGCAGGACCAGTGTGATGTTGTATAACGCGGCTATTCAGTATCCTCTCTCCACGGTGTCTCCAGACTGAAATGCGACCATAGTGTTGTTGCAGACAGGAGCGTGACTCGTCAGTAAAGATAAATTTCCTTCCATTCTGGCGTCCACATTCTTCATTCCTCACACCATTGCCGGCGGAGATGTCTTCGGTTCTGTGTCATGATTAGACGAAGCAATGAACGTCTTGTGGACAGACCACTCTGCTGTAAACGGCGTCAAATGGCTAGCACAGCCACTGGATGATGTGTTACAGACTGAATGTGCTGAGCTATGGTTCCTGATGTGGCTGAGCAATCCGTCACTGACATGAACACAATTTGCGTGTCATCACTTGAAGTGGTGACTGAGGTGGATGCGATCGAGCACATCAGTCCATCATACCCCCCTGCATCCAACGGTCATATATCCGTATTATAGTTATTTAGTTTCATCCAACACGACTACTGATTTTCCTGAAAGATAATCCGCAATCTCGGTAGGCCATTATTCTTCCGCTGCCGAACTTGGATACTTGATCAAAAAATGATCACTATTTTCTACGAGGCATAATTGATTGTTTTTTTTTTTTTTTTGAAAAACTACAAGAAAAACACAATTGCCGAACTTGAAATCGTCAAAATCTCCAAGCCTTAAATAGCGCTTTGAAGTGCCGCCACAGGCGCGCATGACGTGCGTCTGCTCTGAAATTTCTCTAATCATTTGTATATCTCACTCCACTAATGCATGGTGTTAATTTCATGTTATCTGCATACTTCCTTCAGGATGTCGCATTTACGGTGTCCAGTAATGTAAAATTAATTCTGACACATTTAATTTCAATCATGGGATAAGATCACCTAAATGACTTTGTACTTTTAATCGCAGAACATGAAAAATTTGAAGTGATCGATTCTGAAAAAGTAATTGGTAAATCTGCTTCATCAAAGGCAAGAAAAATGTATGCAATATAATTAATATATCAACTTAATTTTGTTGTTAAAAGGCACTTGTACTTATATCAATCATCATTTCTTAAGATAGCTTATAACTCTAAAAAATCATGTTTTTTAAAGCAATTATATTAATATGTAAATAATATTTTCAATTAATTCTCAATTACCACAAGTTCAAACAATTATTCAACTAAAACACTTCGAAAAAAATTCAGTTTCAGTATTCATTAAGATTTTTTCATCTCTAACTTTCAATCAGGTTATATTTTTAATATAACCAGATTCTTTAAAATAATCTATATTTATAAAGTAGGTATTTCATTATGTTTTTAATTTGTTTTGTATTAGAATTAATATTATGGATTTTTTCTGTATATTACATATAACTATTTGGGAAGGGGATAAAAATTTTACGTGGGCGCCAAATATGCTCGCTATGTCACTGTGTCAATTATGCAATGAAAAACGGCAAAAATTTTAATCATGTTAAAATTCATCAAACTACATTTTCGCACATCTATTAAAAGAAAAATTTTAATTTACTCAGTAGTTGTGATTCTGGCTCGATTTATATTTTATCTGAGGCTGGTATTATTATTTACTTTCATCAATTAAATAAAAAATATTTTTTATTTACTCGCTGAAAATAAATAAATATTTATAAAACACAGCCTTTTAACAATTTCTATTACTTAGAATATTTTTCTGGTTATATATTTCATCAAATAAATCTTTTCTTTAACATAATTATTATTTTAAAATATTGCAAATATACCTTTTACTATAAAAAAAACTCAGATATAAAAAATTTACAGTTATAAAATTGTCTTACGATATAAATATCATAACCAATAAAAGTTTAATAACTAGCTATGGTTAGTAGATATGACTTTTCAATTTAATATTTACATATATAGAATAGATTTTTGATCAGATTAAGAGGATCAGCAGTTGTCAAATATTAGATCACATTTGAACCTTCCAAATCTTATATACGTAAAATAAATGAATGAAAGACAAAAATACATGAAATTACTATTTTTAGAAAAATGAATATTGATATTATTACTATTCCTTTTTAAATTTGATGAAAAGAAATAAACGTAAAAACTGTTCATTTCTAAATGGTGATTATTAAACGAAATAAATGAATAAAAAAGATTTGCGATTCTTTGAGTGAGTATCTTTAAGCGTTTATTTCAGTCATAAGCTCCTTTTTATTATTATACAGATAATTTAACTTTTTTTTAATGATTTGAAATTAAATACTGAATTTATATTTGTTTTATCAATGGAAATGTAGGTAAAATATAAATTTGTTGTATCAATGGAAAATAAAGAGCATATGTTTGATAAAAATTATTATGATTTTTAAATAAAGTAATTATAGGAATTGTAAAAGTGGAAATATTATAATCAGAGTAGTTTAAGAAACTCTTTGATCTCTTGAATAATTCCGAACAAAATAATTTCATGGTATTACAAACTAAGACATTTTGTCGCCATTATGATATCAAATATTACATTTGTAAACGAATAATTTCATTTAATTGATAAATTTTATCGATAAAATACATTTTTATCGTAATTACTAAGAATGATTTCAACATAACGCCATTAATTGGTTCATATACATTCTAAAAACATTTCATTTCGTTTTCCACCCTACCTGCCAAACTTTTTAACATTGCTTGTCCTAAGTTTCCTAGAAAGGATGGTGCAATTAAGGGGTTAAACTGTTGACGCCAGAAAGTAGGGAGGAACAATAATAAACTGTTAATTATGTTAATCATAACAGTAACATTTTTACTAATAATAGTAATAAACTGTTTCCCCCTTATTTTCTCAAATCATTAAACACGCCCTCTTACCAAATCTCGCTGTTCTTGGCAGGAGAACAATATTACAAAATGTAAACAAAACGTGTCTCGATTCAGAAATACTATGAAAGTAAGCCCCAATTTCCACCATTTTAATATTGTTGGACAGTTTCTTAATAAAAATTACTTCTTTTAAAATTGTTAGGCGAACATCTACTATGAATCATTGAACAGCAATTTTTCTTGTTTGTTATCAAATGAATGAAAATGATATTAACTGAAAAATAAAACTATATCCTGAGCAAAGGCTAAAACCCGTCTTGAAATTGCTTTGAATCAACTGCTAAGACGTCACGCTAATATGTTCATTAAGTAAATATGAGAACATTATCCTCAATTATTATATTTTTGTTATAAGGTAGAGTATCAGGAAAAAAATGTTCTTCCGAATTAAGTATTTTCTTAAGTTCAACATGTCTAATATGCAGCGAATAAATCATTTAACCAGCGATAAAAAGTGCTACATAAAAGTCATTGAAGATCATGATAAAAGTAAATAAAGCTTCTCAGTTATTCTCTTATTGCATTTTCTATTTTGCTCTTTCTTGTCCTGCATTTATTCATTAAAAGACAAATTCATATATTTCCCTGTAGTTTGCAGCTTTAAAATTTTGTTACAATTTTTAATTTCTTTGTATTAAATCGAAATATTTGCAATTTGAAATCAATGTATTTTATTCTTAAAATTTATAAGTTTGTTTGTTTAAATTTATACTCTTTTGATAAAATATAGAAAAATTAATCAATAATTTTAATTATTTTAGGGTCAATGTGTTAAAAATAAATCCTTTTTCATAGAATTGAACAGTCAAAAATGTGAAAGAAAAAATTATTTAAACGAAAGCTAAAAAGAACACTAAGCTTACTAAACGAAAAGTTTATTTGTGAACATGTCTGCTTTAATGAATAATTGCAGAATTACTACATTACATAATTCATGCATTACAAGTTATTAACTGAATGGTTAACTCTGTGTGTCCTTTATTTTAACATTATGGATTCAATTCAATAAATTTATCCAGATATTATTTGTTTCTATTTAATAATTTATGCATAGACACATGAAACAATTTTATACTTTATTATTATTTAAGATTAATGTCTTGAATTTAACATTAGTACGCAGATTTTTTTAAAAATTTAATGGAATATTTGTTAGTGAATAAGGAAATGTTTATCACTAAATCATATACAGAGGCATTGAAAATAATTTTTTTTAATTAAAAATAATTAATCTTTTACCGATTTTTTTCTTCTTTCTTAAACTAAACTTATGAAACGATAAACTTGCAATGTTTATTATTTCATGTGCTCTTGGTAATATTTCAATTTGTGAGGTTCCATCTAAAGTTACTCATGTTATTAGATATTGAATGTTTAAAAGAAGAGCTATAATTTTATTTTTAAAAAATTCAAATAAATGTGAAAGAGAAAATAGGATAACCATGTCAACCAATAAGTATTTGATTTGTAATAAAAGATTTTTCTTCTAGATAATTTGCTGCTTCTTTAGCAGTTAGTGAATAAAATTCCATATTATTATCATAAAAGTAATGCCTCATATTTATAAAAATGTATTAAAAATCTCTTTGTTTTCAACTATAGATTTTAATGTGGTAAGCAGCCATTGAAATAAAATATTTTCTCCTTTAAAAATAAAATTATGAATACTAAAATATAAATGAGAAAATTATGTAAAGTTTCCAGAAAATGATGTAACTGCGCTTAAAATAAGCACATAAGGATTTATTATATCAGTAATATTATGATCTATGTAAGAAGAAAAAAATAGCAATTCAGAGTGTTATTCTTCTCCTTTCAATATATATATAGAACACTTCATAATTATTATCTACTTGTTAATATCAATTTACAAAAATGGAAACAACTCATTAATTTCCTTATGAATTCTCATATTTGAATGTAATTGAATATTATAGTTATTTCATTTCCTTATTAAATACAAAATAAATTAATAAAAATCCTATAAAAACTATACCTAATTATTATAAAGTTTTTTTGTTACACAAAGATGAATTATTAGATGCTTACAATTTGCATTGACCAGAATTAGTTATATCAATTATAGAAATAGAATATCAATTCTCAAAATCTCAACTTTATCTCACACAAATTACATCTTAACATTCTTGTTGAATCCAAAGTCATATTAATAATCTCATAGAAATTTTTCATGTTTAGTTAAAAACATATGAAAATTGAGAAAGTTCAAAACATGAGAAAATAAGAAATTGAGAAAGTTTTTCATGTAAAATCTTTTGCTTCTCATATTAATTGTTGCTAAATTAAATCAAAGTTTAATTTTGAAAAAGAAAAATTACTAATACATACATAATCCTAAAAACTTGTATAATAAACAAAAAGTGCTTTTCATTTTAAGTAAATTCATTACACCATATTTAATATAGTATCGGTGAAAATTAATCATTTTGTGTACACTTATTATTGTGTAGTTCTTTCCTGGCTGATTTTAAGTAGAATCATATTATTTTATTCAATGAAAAATTATACTTTTAAAACTGCTCAAACTTTAAAATTTTCACCATAAATAAAATTAAAAAAAATTATTACATTCTTTATTTTATATAATTTTATTCTCTTAATTATAAGTTTTTGCAGAGTTATATGTAAACTGGGTAGAGTAAAATTGTCTTACCCTAATGGTATATACATATATTTATCATTTGAATAGTTCTGAGAATTATACACAGTAGAATTTTCTTCATCTTGGTGGCAAAATAAATTTATAATTATTTGTATTGATTATATCATGTTGATATCAACATATATTTTAAGTTGAAATTTAGCTCGGTTACATTGCTTAAAATTTTAAATTAACACTCATTTAAAATTTCAAGTTAAGTTTATCATATAGTCAAATATTTTAACTCTGTATGCTTTTTCCTTTAAAGAAACAGCAAATGTTATTATGCAAAGAATGCCTGTGAACAGTTTTAATCTGGAACTGTTAGAAGAATTGACTGAGACAATAAAGGATTTAGAAAGAAAAAATTATAGAGGGATGATTCTGTCTTCAGCAAGTATTTTTTCTTTTCATTTTATATTTTAAGATGCTTGATTAAATTATTTCTGGCTTATTCTTAGTGATAATATGCATTGGTATTTAAGTATTTCAAACAAAATGTATGATGTAGCATTGCATTTTTTCAATTATCACATAATTGCAGTTAAAACTTTGTTTTTATTTATCATCCTTACAATTTATATATAGAAATATTAGATAAGAAACCATGTAAGCAATTCAAGTGTTTTATAAAAGTTGAATTTATTGAAAAATAAATTCAGTTTCAAGCTCTTAAAATTAAGCAACTTTTATTTTACATTGTTTGTTCGATTCATACATATTTTATATTCACACAATATTTCTTTCTTTTCTTTCTCTCTCTTTTTTTAAAAGTTATATTAAAAGCAAATTGATTTTTAATTTTTTTATATTTAAAATTCTGTTACTATTTAAAAAGCACAGAAACTGTTATAAAATTTAAAACTTTCTTGTTTTAAATAGTTAGTTTTAAATCTTGTTCATTTTTTAGAGTTCACCAACTGTGTTTTCAGCTGGTTTGGATTTAACTGAGTTTTTTAAGCCAGATGAACTTCGTTTACAAAAGTTTTGGAAAGCATTACAAAATATGTGGAAAACTTTATATTTAACTCCTTTAATAACAATTGCTGCTGTGAATGTAAGCATCTTTTAATCTCAAGATTTCTTTTTTATTGATTTATTATCATAAATTTGTATTTCTTTATCATTGTTTTTGTTAGTCTCTGAAAAATTATATAATAAGTTTTATGTAGTTCACTTATACAAAATTATTTTAATAATAAATGATTTTAATTTTTTACTTTATAATTTTTACTTTTATTATAACCATGTAATGCATCATCGTTATGCATTGAAATATTTAATATCTAAGGGTACTATATTAGATTTAAAGTTCATAGTCTTTGTCACATTATCTTTTATAATAGCTTATAGCAACAGATTGTGTTGTAGTTTTGTGGTATGTATAGTTACGTAAATAGATGGAAAATTTCAAACTATTTATTGTCAAGTTGGCAGCTGAATAGTAGCACTCTTGCTTTTGGTTCAACCTTTCCATGGGTTTGAATCCTATATTGGGATTGCAGTGGGTTAGAATCCATAGCAAACAAACTATTCCAGAACTATTTCTCGCTAAAATGGCAGGTGTACAGTTAGTTCTTTAGTCTTTGAACTGTTCATGTATTTGATTATCTCAAGGAAAAATTTCATGTATCTCAAGTGGAAGTTCTCATTTCAGTTCATTTGTAATGGCTTGAATTCCATTTTAAATTAAAGATCTTGATTTAATTAGCTCTTGAGTGCAAAAATAGCCATAAAGCAATAAACAAATTTTTTTTAATTTGTAAATTTAAGCCTGTTATTCAATTAAAATGCACAATTCAATGAGAATTTCTAAAATATCTTAATAGAAATGAAAATATGAAAAGTGAGTAACATCGGTCTGCATAGACAATGAAGATTATTTATAAAACTTTTTCATCGTTCAATAACTATTTATTTTCATTTATGCTAAAGCATAAAGGATGGACATTAAAATACTTAATTTACTAATAAATACAATGGTTTTGAAATTCTATTCAATTTTTATACTTAATTTTTTTTTCTTTATTATTTTGGTATTTTCAATGAGAAATAATTCTGTAACTACTAAAAATATACATTATAATGATTAAAAAAAGAAAAATCTAAATGGTATATTATAAAATGATAATTTATTATATTTCATTATAAAGAGAATTGATTATAACAATTTTGTAATCAACAAATTATGCTATTTATTATATTAATAAATATTTAATATCTAAGGATACTAAATTAGATTTAAATAATGGTATTTATTATATTAATAAATAGTATTATTGTTATTTATAAGTAAATTTTCTAATTGATAAATCTAAAACTTGTGTGCATCTTATTAAATCAAGGCTTTCTTTTCCTTTTTAGTTCATTAAATCGCAAGCCTTGTGTTATCAGGTTATATATGTCCTTGTCATATGATAGGCTGATATGAGATTGTCAAAGTTAACTTTTAAACATGTTTGTTGTTCATTTATTATTAACTTGCAGAAGTGTATTAACTATACCTATTTGTGGATTGAATTTAAAAGCAGAAAATTGACTGCATGCTTGTGCACTATTTCAAGTAACAATTAAATTCAACAGAATTTCCTTCTGTGCTACTTTGTTGATAAACTAAATTTCATACATACTAGAAACTCTGCCATTTTGAGCCATAATTAAACAAGAAAGTAGGCGAAAGACTAGGTGCAAGTGAAAGCGATAAAATGCGCCAAATTGGCTTACTGCATTAGAATGTGTTTGTATGATGTAACTTTCATTTTATGACCATAACTTGATTGTGTATATACACGAAATTTGATTTGTATGCTGGTAAATCTTAAAGCATTTAATTAGTAATTTGTTTTTATTTGATTACAGTTTAAGCTTTTGAAATGGATGATTTAATGTTAGCATATTAAAATTTGTTTGAAAGTTTTTGAATATTAGTTTGAATTTTTAATTTTTAAATAAAATTTATTTTGAAAGTTTATAAAATTAATTAATTTTTATATTGTTTTTATTATTTTGAATAATCATTTTCCTCACACAGTACATATGCTCACATAATCATTCTGAGAACATCATAGCATAATTTTTGTGGGCCATAAAATCTGTTTATTGTCCAATTAGTACCAATGATTTTTTGAGCCATGATTATGTAAGCTATTTTATTTATTTACTGTCACCTGTTATGCAATATTTTATGTTATATAATAAATATTTCATAATTTGTATTTAGATTTATTTAGTATGGTAATGTTGGTTAATAAAAAAATCTTAGTTTTTTTGCAAAATGTTTGCTTGCGCATTATGGATTAATTAAAATTCATATTTTCATAAAAATGCACTTTATTTACATTATAGATGTAGCTTCATTGCCCAGTTGTTACTTATTGTATACTGTGGGATATTTAGTTTATAGTTGTTTTTTTATTATGTAATCTTTGTAAAATTAGTTTCTAGTTATTTAGGTTTTAATACTTTTGTAGTTAGTAACTTTAATAAAATGTGTGGGATTTTGATATTTGAAACTTAAAATAGTGCGTAATTGCAAAGTTGAATTTCAAGCGCAATCAATATTTGGTAACCAAATATTACGTGTGGTGGTGTAATTTAGCTTGGTGAGATAACTGTGCTGCACTTGATGCAAAAATTGGAAATTGTGTGCACCCACACAGTTACCTAGTCTTTTACCAGAAAGTAAATTCATGAATTGGCATAATTTTCTTCACATAATCTGAAATCATTAGGCCTCATGAATATGTAACATGCATGGACTCTGTCATCATCAACGTTTTTGACTGAGCCAAGTAAGATTGAGCAAAATTAATTCTCTCACTGATGAAGCTCTTGTAGATTGATTATGATGTTCTGTTGTGAAAGAACCATAAAGTCATTATAATACAAATAGCATGATCATAGCAAATTACTAACTCTCTATAAATACTTGAGATTTACAGATTTTTTCAGTATACCACTCAGACTGGATCAGGTAAAATTAGTTTTTCTCTAAAAATTGGATTTAACAATCCCTAGAATCATAAGTGTTAAATAAGAAGAATAAATGGTTTCTACCTTGAGTGAGCATTGTTTGACTTGGTTGCTTAATAAAACAAAATGCCAATCCATAATCTCATTTGTGCCTTGTATTATTACTATAAAACTACTAGCTTCTATTATTCTATAAATATTAAATTTTATATTTGAGTCAAAACAGAAGAATATTATAGAGTAAGGGAAAAATTGCATTGTGTATAGCCATTATAAATTAATGACAAAAAATTTGTATGGTAATACCTAAGTATACTTTTCATTAAATGTTATTAATAATTGAATTGGTCAATTTTTTCATGTTATCATCTATAAATATTTTTATAAAATATTTTGAATATAGAACAAATAGAATTATATTGCTTCAAATTTTATTTTATTGTAACAACATAAACTAAAAAATTTCCTCTCTAAGTTAATATAAAATTCAAAAGAAAAATCTTGGTCTTAGATTATTAAAATTTATCTCATATGTGTATTTCATTTTATTTACAGTTTATATTAACTTCGATTTAATAAACTTATATAAGTCAACTTTTCAAATCATAAAATATAATATACCAAAAAATTTTTGGATTTGCAGTTCTTTAAAATGTGTTTCACTTTACATTCTAGATTGTTTTATAAAACATCCTTAATTTACTGCACAAATTCATTATAACTACTTTCTTAAGTAGGTATATATAAATTCTGCAATTGAATTTATTTAAGATATTTTCATTTAATTTAAGAAATAAAATGCTGATCATCTAAAATAATTTGTATCAAACAGATTTTAATTCAAAAATGTAATTTTTTAACTGGTGTAATTGCCATCATTTATGAAGTGTGAAGGACACTATTATTTTTATTCTAATTAAAGTAAGAATAAAAATATTAGTGAAGATATTTTTGTAACAATTTTTTTATGATTTAGGGACATGCACCTGCTGGAGGCTGTTTATTAGCCTTATGCTGCGATCACAGAATTATGGTGAAAGGGAGATTTACTATAGGCTTACCTGCTGTCAAATTGGTACATACATAAATGGTTATCTTGTATATTCTTAAGATTTCGAAACATTTTTTTCTGGAATATATTGAATTTTATCACTTGAACATAACTTTTGCTTATAATTTACAAGATTTTTTATCTATCAGTTTCAGTTTTATTTGTCTGCAGTATTGGCTTATAATTGATTACTTTTGTACTATTTTTTTTTTACAGGGCATTCCTTGCCCAATGTGGTAAGTTAATCTTTCATTATTTTAATTTTAGACTGATGGTAAAAAACTATTTACTTTATGAAAGGATGCAGATGACCATAGTAAAAATAGCATTGTGAAATGAATTTAAGAAATTAAGTTTTTTTTTAAACTTTGTAAAATATGCAAAAATTAATTTCAATCTTGGTTCTGTTTTCTGATAAAGAAACACATTATATCTTATATAGTTAAATTGTATGAGACATTGCCAGCTTTTATATCAGAAAGTAGAATGAAAACAGAGATAAATATTTGCATATTTTTTTGTAATGAAATCCTTCATTTTGAAATTTGTTCTGAAGAATTTATAAAATATGATATTTTCTACACAGATTTTATAATTTTCTTCTTCTAATCTTGTTTTCTTAAAATTTTTATTTTATATTATTCTTTCAAACTAAATAATGAATATCGATTAGTGAAGAATAATTATCAATTATAGAAGTTCTCTAAAAACATTTGAATTTTCTAAGTAGGAAATCTTGTTTCCATTCGTTAATAAGAGTATCTGTTCTTATTAACAAATGGAGATAAGATAAGGTTTAATTATTTTGGTATTAAACTCATCTGTATATCATTTTTTTAATAACTGATTATTTTCATATAGCTTTTTTCAAAGTATAATACTAAGTAAAAGCAAGTTCTCATCTTTTGCTTTTTTTAAAATGTTACTTTTTCTTCTTATCTAAAAATCAATATTTGCTTCCATTTCATAATAGCATAAATCGTATATTTTTTTTTATTAAAAGTATGCAATTTATTCTGCACTGAAAAATTCAGCTTTACTTATGTAATTGTAGAGATAAAAACTTAAAAAATAATAATTATAACTTAATGGTAAATATTAAAGTTTTACTGTAATCATTACATAACTAAATTTGAATATATATCGGTATTGAATGATCCATATTTAACCTTTTTTAGATTTTTTTAATTACTTTCTGAATATATCTAGAATTGCAAATAATTTATATTATATTTAACTTTTATAAATTATATTATAAAATATACTGATATTTTAAAATTTATCAGTATTTTTTATAACATGAGTTCCTTAAAAACTACTAAATTGGTTTTTAAAATTGGCTTAAAATCTTTGCGCATGTGTGTGTGTGTGTATATATATATATATATATATATATATATATATATATATATATATATATATATAATGCAAGATTAGAAGTGAAAATTGAAAAATAAAAGGAAAGATATAAAATTGAAAAGTATAAGAATAGATAAAAACATTTATGTTTAGCAATACATTCAGTGCAAAAGCAGCTAAAATAGAAATATTAAAATATAATTAATAGTATGTTTTATAAAACTAATAATCAAATATTAGATGTGTGGAGAATAATACTTTTAAAATACAATGGAAATACCAAATGGAGAATAATAATATATTCATAAAGTTAAATATTAGATGGTGAATAATACATTGAAAATACGAAATATAGTAAATAGTTGGAAAAATGCTTAATATATATTTTAAAATTTCAAAGAAAAATATAAAATGGAATGAAGTACCAACATGGCCAGCTTCCCCAGTGGGTGTTGACCACATTGGCACAAAGTATGGCTTTTCTGCACTGGCCCAAGACATAGTCTTAAAAAGAAGCAAGTACACCCCAAAGCCACACCAAAAGTTCAAACCAAAATGTCAAGTCAGAGTAAAAGAAGTAACATTTAATCTAAAATATATAAGTCAAAATCCAATGTTGCCAAAATTTAATTTATAATAATTAAATTAATACCTTATCGAAATGCATATTTAAATACAAGTCCAAATCTGCAAGAACCACACCAAATACTATATGTAAGCCAAATAAATACATAAATTAATGACTAAGTGTAAACACTATTGGCATTTTAAGCTTCTTATAAGATCTTCAAGGCCTGGGTGACCCTTCTGTAGTATATAACTAGCCTTACATCACTCTCGTAAGCAATATTCTACTAGCCAAATAGTGTTTAATAAATTTAATTGGAATGTTATGAGTTATTTTCTAATCTATTTATTTGTTTATTGATATTGTTTAAATTATTACAAATATTATATATTCTATTAAGTTGATTAAAAATAATATTTTTATAAATTTTAATTTAAATATTTAAATTCCAGATATTAGTTTATTAACTTTGAAATAAAAATTATTAGTTTTTTCATTGATGCCAGTATATGTATATATATCTTTTATCGTAATTAAAATATTTAAACATTCAGTTTTTAAATTATCATTATTAGTTTTAAATAACTTAATTCCTCGGGATATATATTATTGTAAATTTTATTAAATTCTAAACAATTAAAAATTACAAAGTCATGAATATATCTGTAAGCAAATGGCATTTGTATAACAAAGGATTTTTTATAGTAGTTTAAAATTAGATTTGCTAGTAGACTTGAAAATTTGGAACCCTGAGGAATGCCATTAACTCATATGTAAATCTTTTCTCCATGAGAAATATAATTATTATAAATGCAAAATTAACTAAGGTCTTTCCAAAAATTTATATCGATATCCAGTACTGAATTAAAATCATAAAAATAAAACATAACATCAAAAAGTTTTTCAAGTGGAATGCTAGTGAATAAGTCTTTAAAAGCATAAGAGGAAACAACATTAATTTGATCGGCAGAAATAAATTCAATAATAGGTTTATTATTCTTAATTATTCATGTATTATTTGAATTAGTAATGTTATTTAAAATTATATTTAAATATTAATAAAGTAAATTACCAAATTTGTCTGCATAAGTGCTGCATCCACATGTAATAAACCGAAATTTAACGGGGTTTTTATGGAATTTCGAATAAACTGTATTATATGGAATTTTAAAATTTATATTTTTAATTTTGAGTTTTTTAGCAACAGCAAGAATTTTTATAAATATTATTGTTTTGTTTGAATTAATAATTTTGTATGTAGTTGAATTAGATATTTTTTCCTTTATTAATTGGCAGTAAAAAAGTTTTACATAAAAAGGCATAATTATTTGATGCTTTATCTACAGGAGTAGTTATGAAAAGTTTTTGTAGTTAATTTATATATTTTTTAGATATTTTTTATTTATTCCTTTAAATTTTAAATTATTTACATTTGTTTTAAATTTGCTGTAAAAATTCCATTTCCACTGTGAAAAAAATTCTATTGGAATAGGATAAATATTAGAAGTCTTAAAAATAAATTTATCGATATCATTGAGAAAAAATTTAAGAATTTGCTTATGGTTATAATAATTAACTGGTCGAAATTTAGTATCTTTATTAACAGTATTTCTTAACTCAGCATTCAATATGATATCAGTATTTTCGGTAATTGTATGTCCAAAACTGAAATCTGCGAATTTATTGTATTTCGGGTCATTACAGAAACAATCGGCATTTTGTTTATTAATATTTATATTTTACTACTACTTATTAATTTTATTAAATTACTACTACTTATTAATTTTATTACTTATTAATTTTATTATTAATCTTATTATTTATAAAATTTACTATTAATTATATACATATATATATATAATTTGCTGTCTTCATCATTCAACTATTTTACAATATTTCACAGTTTCAATTAAATTTTTAACTTGTTTATTTTATTTTATGTACTTAATATTTTAAATTTTGTATTATTTCAATGTTTATTTCTTGTAATGGGAAAATTTATTCAGCATTTTAAACAGTTAATTTGAAAACTATAAAATTAAAATAGGCATTTTTTTCTGAAGTTTCTTTAAAACACAGAAAAAAACAACAAAAACTGAAAGAAGACTATAATATATAGATATTTATGATTAAAAAAAAATACAAATATTAGTTAATAAAATTTATAAATGAAAATCATTCAAAAGTAATGAACATGAACGTTTACTAATTTAAATAAAAGCAGTTTTAAAAGTTTCTGTCAAGAAACTTAAAATAAATGTTATGCTGAGAAAAGTGAATATTTTCAGCTCAAATTTCTAGCATTCAAATTATAAATATAAGAGCTCTAACGTGAAAATATAACTGAGAATCAGCTTGAATATGAAGAAATTCTATTTTGAATAGTTTTGTTGAAAAAAAATCAATATCACTTATGCCTGTTTAAAAGAAATTGATGTCATGTATTTAATCTATAAAAATAACAGTACATTTATACTTTATCTGAAAGTTTAATTTTTTTTGTTTTTTTATTATCAGGAAGTGACCATTGAAATTTTTAATTAAAAAAGCAAAATCTCTTTATTGTCAATAACTTAAGTTAAATTCAATGTGTTGTAATGATAACAATGTCATTAATTTTCAAACTTGCCACATCTGATTTAATGGGTTGAATGGTAATCATCTTTATTTATAACTAAACTGAATCTCTTATTCTTGGTAAATATATTTGTGTACATAATTACATAAATTTACTTCCTATAAAATTGTAAATACTTATGGGTTTTATAACAAATTCAAATCTTCAGAAAAGAGCAGAACCTTTTGCATCAGATTGTATCTTTTTAATGTGCTATTTATTAATTAAAATGGAACATAATTAATATTTTTTAAAAATTGTGTATAGATGTTAAAAGTTCCCTAATAGTTTTTCTTGAATTTTTTTGTTATCATTGTTGAATAAAAAAAAATGTAGTTCCTTGATTGCAAGTAAAATTTAATACAATAATGTTTTTCATGTATAAAATAAATTAAGTAGGCATCTAAGTGAGTTTTTGTGGGTCTTAATAAAGGTAGATTTGCATGTACACTATTTTAAGTGAGTACTATATAGATCAAAATTCTTCTTTTATACAAATTATTTTTATTCTATATAGTAAGTTATTCTTTTTATTCAATATTACTTTCTTTATTGTAAAAAGGAAATGTTAGGTAACACAAATGTTATTAATTAAGACATTTTTTTCCTCATAAAACTTTTATTCTGCCCTATATTTCATAATTTAAAATTTTTTGAATCAGTAAACTGATTTAAATCATTAAACTGTATATGTTCAGAATTTGTATTCTATTTGAATGCTAAAATTTACTTAAAAATTATTAAATAATACTTAAAGCATTCAAATGAATTGATTTATACAAATTAATATATTAATATCATTTAAATATTATAAACTCATAATTGTTTTGAAATGATCCATACTGAAGTACAAATCTTTAAATTTACAAAAATGGGGTAAAATTACCAAATGTAACAACAGAATTTTTTTCTTTCATTCTGACAAATTGTAATTATTTTGATATTTTGTTGGTTATTAAGAACAATGATAGAAAATCAATAAAAGATGTAAATAAAAATAGATTAAGTACAAAGATATTCCATTACAGGTTGTGCAAAATGTACATTGATGCAATGGGATACTATAGAGCTGAGCATGCAATCATGTTAGGTGAGCTTTTTTCTCCAGAAGAAGCTTTAAAGTTTAATATAGTGAATGAACTTGTGGATTCCTCTGCTGAATTACTACCTCTAGCAAATGCCCAAATGGATAAATGGTTGAAAATCCCTAGTAAGTTTCAAAATAATACTATTTATAATTTTACCATTGCTGCAGCTTGAACAACCATAAGGAAATCTACTAAAAATACAAACTATCTGCCACTTTATATTATAACTTTTCAGTATTTAAATAAAATCTGAAATTTCATTTCAAATTATTAAATATCGTTATCATAATCTTTGTTTGTAAAATGCCAAAATTAACTTTCTATTCTTCAGATCCTTCTTATAGGTATTTTAAAAAGTGACTATTCATCTATTTTAAGAATGAAACATAGTTTAAATTTAAAAATAACTAGGAAGAAATATTTGTGACATATTATGTGTGAATCAAAAATTTAAAATATTTTCTACCATGAAATGGTGTAAAAAAAACTGTAATGATTTTATTTTGGAAGAAGAAATATTTATATTAAAAGAGGATTGTGAAAAATATAGTTTTCTAGTTTCAACCCATAATGTAAGGGTAAAAACAATTATTTACATTTTAATTAAAAAAAGCGTCAAATTTTCCGAAACATTTTACTTCACTCTTATACCAAATATTTAATCAGTTATTTAAAAAGAATAATCTTAGTTCCTAAAAGACTTGCAAAAGTGTGAATGTTTCCAAATTATAAATAAAATATTTAACAATTTAATCAAAACAATGAGTTTTTAATTCATTATCTGATATGTAAACATGCCACTGATACACAAATATATAGATTATTGCAGGAAAAGCATTTATTGGAAATTAGTTTGTACATATTGACAGAAATAAGTAAGCATAAATATATCAAAATAGTTGCAATAATGAATGAGTAAATTTTTAACAAAATAGGATCCTGAAAATGTAATATTAAATTTAAAGAATGCACAAACAATTTTAATTAGAAATTTGTAATATTGCTGACATAGATACAAAAATAAATCATAATAATAAAGGTAAAAAAAATCTTAACTTCAATTTTTTATGTTATCAAAATAATGTTCTATCATATTTCTAATGGAGATCAAATTTGTTTTAATAATTTCAGAATAGAGTTCCATCTGGATAAATTGATCCCTTAGTTACTATTGTATATGTAGAAAATAATAAAGCTTGGATAAAATTTTATCCTTAAAAAATTTTAAATGCAGCATCATTTTAAGTTAAATTTTTCAACTTTTACTTAGGGTATTTCTTCAAAAAAATAAATGAAAGTAATCTTCTATTGTGTGTTAGGAGTGACCTGCTGAGAATAATGATATGGTGCCAACATTTAGCACAGCTACACAAAGTCTCTCTTTTTCTCGCTTTTTTTTTATTGAAACATTTTTGTTAAAAAAATCCTAATGATAGAAGAGTGTATGCATATTTGGATGCACATTTTTCAGAACGTCTTGTTCAATTTTGATGTCAACCTGACATCCATTTTTGCTCTTTTAATGAGTTGTTGGTTGTAACATGTAATTAATTGGTTTGTGCTGCATTTTTATGCAATTGTTTACTTTTTGTTTATTTATAAAAATGCTTAATTAAACCCCAAGTCTTTATTCCAAGAGCTAATTTAACAATTCATGGAATTTAAAATCAAGCAGTCCAAATAATAAGATAATAAGTCATTTATAAATGTCTGTTAACAATTAATCCATTTTATAATTTTAAATCTTAAAAGTCATTACTAAAATATGTAAACTTTGATTGTAGATTTCATTTTTTTAATATTATAATTTAAACAAAGTTCTGCACTAAAATTTTGAAATATTTTTGGAAAGGAATTTTTGAACTGTCTTTTAAATTTGATGTGTAGAAATTTCTTCTGTATCTAACATTTATGCGTCTTTTTTAACATGAAGCATATTTTTATCTATTAAGTTTGTTACATGATTTCATAAAAATATAAAAATTAATTTTATTACCAATGCACAAAACTGTATTGAAAATAATTTTCCATGTATTCAAGATTTCTGAAAATTTGTAAGATCTTGTTTTTAAAAATTAAAAGAAAGATGGATAAAAATGATAAGAAGAAAGTTTTAATGACATAAAAACATACATTTTTTAAAATAAATTTATGAAGTATTTTTGTTATATTGTTGCTCATAAATTTTTAAATCCTCGAAAGAGGGAAATATTTAAGATGCAGAAACTCAAATTTAAGAACTTTTCTTTCCTTAAATCAAATTTGCAGGATTGCAATTTTTAGCAAAGTGTTTTAATCAAAAGCTAGAATATAAAAATATATGTATTTTTTATTATCAATGATTTCTTTTATTGATATTAAAAATAGATACCAAAGCATAAATTTAATATTTTTATGAACAAAATTGTTTTATTAACCATAGCTGAAATTTAAATTCCATGTTAAGTAAAGCAAAATAAGAAAATCATTTATATAACATTAATTTCATAATGCATGTTTTTATGGTATTTCTTTCATTAAATCTTGAATACTATAATGCTCCCTTGTAGATTGTTCAAAATATAAAAATAAATGTTATTTTTTCCCCCTACAATGTCATTGTTTGAATGATTTCTCATTTGTTCTAAGACTACACTATAAAAATATTCAAATTTAAAAATATGCACAACTCTTCAAACAAGTATTTCTTAAATTAAAAAATTTATTCAGTAAAATAAATGTTTGCATTTATAAATTTGATTTAATTTAAATGGTATTTCTGAAAAAGTACCAATTATAATCAAATATTTAAATTTCAGCTTAATTTAAGTAGCATTTGAAAAAAAAGAAAAGAAAAAAATATATATTTTCAATTCAAATAATCCTTAAAAGTTAATTTAAGGAAATCTGAAGCTGTTAAATAAGTAAATAGCTTTATTTGAGTTTTTAGAAAATTTTAAATTGGTGAAAATAAATGTAGTGATTTAGGACAAATTAAAAATTTATCTGACTTATAAAATATAAGGTATACTAATGTATAATTAAATGATAAAATATATTAATGATTGCCTGGTTAAAGAAATGTTTGGCATGAAAACACATTTGTATTATACTAGACTTTATTATTGATTTATTTCTGTATCGCTATGAATGCAATTTAATGACTCTTAAATTTAATAATATTTAAATTTTAAATACAAATAATAATTTTTATTATTATCTAAATTAAAGTTATTTGCACTCAAAGTATGTGACTCAAATTTACAATTTTTTACTAGTCAATAGATTTAAACTAACTATTTGTCCAAAGTAAAAATTTTCAGTATAAAAACACTACAATTTACAATTGATTAGGTGATAGTTAATGGATATTGATTTTAGCTCATAACTAAATAAAAATAAGATTTTATATTTCCTTATGTGTTGTCGATAATTATTTATAGCTCTTTAAATAATTTTTTTGCAGCAAGTAAATAAATGTTATTGTATACTTTAAATTTAATATTTACACAATTTTGAAGTTAAAATGCATTGACATATCAGGCAAATTAATCAATGAATTTTACATCAATATTATATATTTTTCTCTCTATAATTATATTGTAATATTCATAATTTATAATATATATATAATCTATACATAATAATTCAAAAGAATTCTTATTAAGAATCACATTACAAAGTGTAGTCATAATATTGAAAAAGCACTCTTCATTTTTTTTCTATAAGCTTAATTTATTATTAAATATTTCATTTAATTCCACATTTTTCATTGTTTTACAAAAGTCTCATGGGCTTATTCAATAAATGCTGTTATATTTTCTGTTACATATGATTATTTTTTATTAATTTTCAGTTAGATCCTTTCAAATGACAAAACTTGGTGTACGGCAGCCAAAAGTAGATGAAATGGTGTCATATGAACAAAAAGAAGTGGATGACGTAATTCATGTTATTTTACAAGAAGAAACTCAGATGGTAATGAAAAACTACTTTCAAAATGTGACAGGAAAATATAAGAAAAGTTCAATATAAATTTAGACTTTGTTGTAGATCGTT
This sequence comes from Latrodectus elegans, assembly GCA_030067965.1. NCBI lineage: Eukaryota > Metazoa > Arthropoda > Arachnida > Araneae > Theridiidae > Latrodectus > Latrodectus elegans. Next base: position 12,193,596 of record CM057814.1, read on the forward strand.
TGCCAAATGTAAAAAATTTCATATTTCAAATATTTTAAAATTTTATTGTACAGTTTACTTTTATAAAATATTATTTACAAATTATCTTTACAATAATTTAGTTTTGTTGATTGATTATTTATATAGATAATCACCGAGTAGAGATTTAATGGTTTAAAAAATGTACGTTAGCAGATATTTTTCCTTTTATACAGAATACATTATCAAATCTTTTAAAAGTAATTTAAAAGATTAATAATAATTCATTTAAATGTAATTTATTGCAGTTATTTTTCAGGTATCTCGCTGTAAATTTCATCTCAATATAAAATAAATTTATGACAACATTTTATTTGTAATGTAATTCATATGCCACTACCTGGATTCAGTAAAAATCAGTATTTTGTTTAAATATTAATTAATTTTAAAATATTCTTTCTTTTAGATTTCTGGATTGTAATTAATTTTCCATTTTTTAATAACAGTATCGTTTTATGGATAATCAGATCAAAATTTATAATTTTTCATTATTTTTTTTACATTTATAAAATAAATAGTTACACCAAAAGAAATTATGCTCATCATTACTCTATTGAAGTCATGTTTTACTTTTTGCTTTTTTGTACAAGATTGAAAAAATATTTTTGATTATAAGAGTAAACATATCACTGTACAAAATTCAAATATTCATTATTTAATGCAAAAATATATTGCTTATAGAAATATTGTGGTTGATAATATACATTGCTGCAAAAATTATATTTTTTATTATTAAACTTTATACCTGCTAGTCAAATAAATAATATCTCAATTAGTTTGTTTTTTTAATAAGAATTGAAACAAATGGAAATATGAAATAATTTAATATATTTAATGATAATTTATACATTTTCCATATAATAATTATTATATGGAAAATGTGTAAATAATTAAATTACAAGTATTGATTACTTTATACAAAATGTGTTTCCTGATTTTGAACTTGTGTTTTTATCTGTAATTTAAAAACATAATTGTTGTTTTACTTTGTTCTATTTTATCAAAACTATGATATATTTATTTCATTTCTAATTTAAAAAATCCAACAATTTTTTTACTATAATCTATTATATGTACATTAACTGCATACAACAGATTATAATGAATATTTATTTTGTATGTATAAAATATTTATATATACAAAGTAAATGCATTGTTATTTAATTTATATATTATTTTTACTGAAATGGTAATATATACTTTATTATACTTTGTTCCTAGATTCAACACATGTATTTCTGTGATATGTAAAACATTATATTTTGAGTTCACTAATTTTGAAATATTAATAATAGTGTGTCTCAACATAACCTACTTGTTTTATCAAATGCATTGCAAGTTTCCTCCTTTATTACAAATGCGTATAATCTTCTATTTTGTCTTCCTGCAATTTCTATATGGTTATACGCACCCAACGCTCAAGTATCTTGCAGCTGTTTACATATATTAGGCTATTTGCTAAATATCAGTAAATATTTCAATAGTTATTTCTTTTGAATCAATGCATGTAAATGAATTCCATTTTTAAATATTATGTGATTTTAATTTTATTTTAAATTCAGTTTTATTATGATATGGACGAAATTCTTCTAAGTATTCTATGTGTATTTATATTCATTTATAAAAGGATATATGAGATATAATACATTTCTGTTTTTCTCCGTGAAATTGATGTATCCATTTATGATTATATTTTTAACATACTTTCTTGAATATAAAAGTTTGTTGAATATTTAATGCAAAATAATATTCTTCGATTTGTATTTAATATTTTCTCTTTTCAATGAAATGTGAATTAAAATGTGTTAATTATTAAATAGTAATCCAAAAATGAATGAAACTTTTTTCTTTAGATATGTTTTTTTTTATTTGTTATATAGTTCAAGTAAATACAATAAGTGTTATTAAAGAAAATGCATGTAAACTAAATTAACTTTAAGAATGAGAAATACTATTATGTATGTACAAATTCTCAAATCACTTTATAAATTTATTTGTACATTTATATTATAAATTAAATACCCTCTGTTGATACTTTTGTTCTCAAAATAGTCTTTAATGTTTTTATAACATTTGAAACAACCTGTTCTTTCATATTGGGCTCAATAGAACTTTTATATCATTCACTAAAAATGTTTCCATTTTAGAAAAGTATGAATAATAATTTTATTTATGATTTACTTTAATATAAAGATACTTTAATATATAGACTTATGTCAGTGGAAAATGTTCCAATTTGTAACATAAAAAAAAAAAAAAATTTAGAAATAATAAACCTGGTAATTTTGATTCAGTTACAGAAGTTGTCATTGTTTCTTATGACGCTTTGACAAGCCAAGTTCATCAGCCAATGGCTATGCGAATTTAAGTCAGAGAGATGCGTCTTTGATTTTAATCAGAGCACCACTAGTAATTGTACCTCTTTTTTCTAAGACTCCTCCAATAGATGGCACCACCTGAGAATCTGTTTCCTAAATTTTGACTTTGATCTGAAGAGGGAGGAAATTTTCTCCAGACCCATGGTAGCTACTCAGCAACCGACCATAGGACTTTTAATTCCACATATTTAATGAACATGTATATCCTATGTACTCTGTGGGTCTTTTTTTTTCTCGTTGAGAATCGAACCCAGCGCTTCTGGGTGGAAGGTTGATGCCCTAATTATTTGGCTTTAATGGTCATAGTTGTTGAAGTAAATGTAGTTAATGGAATAAATTTTAAAAAGTGGGAATTTTTTAAGAATCATAAAAAAATCAGTGTGACATTCTATAAAATTATTCAATTCACTATTGAAAGGTATTTAAGTGTATAAAAGGTAAACATAAATTTAATTTTGTACATTATAGAATGTTTCACAAAATAATCTCTAAATAAAATCCTTATTATGTTGACTGCCATGTTTTTGCTCAAAGACGAACTAAGAACAATGCTTGCACTAGAAGGAAAATTTATAAGCATATTTTGGTCTCTGGCTTATTTAAAACAGGGATAATATTTTATTTTGTAATTTTGACCATAGCATTTGTAACTAATTTAAACTATAATGAACTCTGGTTTTGACTCACTTTAAAATTGCTCATTGCATGATTAATTAAATTCTATAATTCTGCTTGCTTCAAATACAGGCATCTGATGATTCTCCTTCTCCTTTAAAATTGTCATCTATGCTTAATGGCTTGCTAAGCAAGAAAATATGTAATGCATTGGATATCCCTTTCTACATTCTTACAAGGCAGGCTATGGTTGCCTAGTAGGTTGGAGCATTGTTTTCTCATTATCAAAAAAGTAAGAAATTTGAATCCTGGAGTTATCAAAACTCTGTCGTGTTCACTAATGACGGCAGGAGTCCGCAATGTCCTCCAAGTAAAATGGTACCTCTGGAGGTGGCAGGTCAAGTAATCAAGGGATCTCCTGCTTATTTCCTCCTTCTAAATTATGGAGACTCCCACCCGACTGCTTCCTAAAAGGAAGCCCAGATTGGGCCCAGTTCAGGTTCATGTACATGGACACATGCTAGTGAAACAACAACATTCCTACAATGTAATTTAAAAGAAAGAAAATGATTTTTTTTTTTTGAAAATTTATTATTTTTGGCCATTGCAACAAATTTATTCTTGTTTTCCTAACACACTGGAAATTGGACAAGTTGAATGCCTTCGTTATTTAATAACAATATCTTCATAAAAAAAATTTCAAACATTCTACACTTCATTTAATTTGTTGTTAACTTATGTATACTCACTATCTCATTTCATTTTGGAAAATAATGTACTTTATATATTACATGTTGCAAGCTTTATACATTGTTTTGGATAAAATTAAGCAAAAAATGTCCTTAAAAATGGTTAATATATCGTTACTAATAATATTATTTTTCAAATCGCAAGTTTTCCTCAGTTTCATGAAACTCAGAAACTAGTTTCATGTTTTCCAATAAACTGCACAATCTGCATAGTAAATATATGATACTTATACATTATATATGTGATATGTAATTTACACATTAAACACATTTTTATGTATTCCTTTTGAAAATTATATGAATCATATGAAATCTCTTACTGAATTTTAAAAATGGATGTAATCTAATTAATTGCTTAATAAGCTATCAAATTAATCCTTATGATGATTGAAATTTGAAAAATTTATATCTTATATGTGAATAATGATACAGTAATATGACTTTCATAAATATATGATTAGGGATATAATAGGCATAACAAAGTACAAATATAATTCAACACATGATTAGAGTATTAAAAGTAAATTTAAAATTAGATTTTATTTTTTAAAAATGTTTTATTAAATTTGATAATTTATGTATATGATCTTACATTAGTGAAAAGAAACATTTGGTGACATGAAACATTTGAATTCTTCATGTGTGAAAATAAAATTGTAAATAAAAGTCTATCTAAAACCTTTATTTACAATATTTCTAGCTAAGACCTTTATTTTCATAATTGAAAAAATGTTTGAACTTTATGCAGTTTTTCTTGTGTATATATTCTTAATATAAATTATCCTAAATAAATTCATATTAAAACAATTAAATGCAATTACAACATTTTTTATTTATCATAATTCTTGGAAAATTTATATACAAGAGAAATGCAATCATTTACAATTAATGAATTACAAAAATTTATAATTATTTTCATATGTACTTAATTCATTATTTTATGAACATCATAGTCCTTTTAACCTTGGTTAAATGAATTTTCAATATTTTCTGTAATATTTTTTAATAATTCGATAATGTTATCTGCAACCCTATTTATTTTGATTTGCTTCTGAATAATGGTTTCAAGTAGAAGCCTCTTTTTCAATTTCTCGCCAAGCAACTAAGAGAGAACCAACTCCAAATACCAGGAATAACAAACCGCCAATTAATGTTACTGTAAAGAATGTAAAAAAATTATTAATATGTATTTTGTACAAAATAATCATATTAAACCGAAACACTTTTCCATATTCTATTGTCAATTCATTTTGATTTTTAAATTGATCTTAAACTAATAAAGCATGTAAACAAACCTGTATTTAGAGAAATCTTATCTGAGACAACTCTTCCACCAACAACTGCCAGAAATGTGCATGTTGAGTGTGCCAAAACTGCACCAATAAATACACCTGTCACATTCTATAGTGATAACAAAAATATTAGAAATCTAGGATAGAAAATTCTTAAGATTACATTTTTTGCAACTTTTCAGTTACTAGGACATGATTTGTCATTGAAAGTCTTGCTACATTCTACATAAAGTTTAAATTAATTATTTTTCTATTTAATAGTAAAGTTTTGCAGATTTAATTCCCTTAGAATTTTTATCGTCAATATTTAATCATAAATGTTTTTGGATTCTTTTGATGCTTCCAATTTTCCGCGAAATACAGAGGATTCGGCGATATTTGAATTTAATCGTGATAATAGAAATATGCCTATTTTTAACTGTTACGTAGGTATCATAATTTTCCGATAAACAAAATCTAAACTGAAATATATTAGCTCATTTTTGAAGTATTTATATTATGTAGCATTTATTTCGTTCTTTAATATTATATACTGAATTAGAATACACTTATTTACTTCCGGTCATGAAATATTCTAAAGCTTATCTTATTTTTCTTGCAAAGGAATTTTAATCTGCAATATTAAATTAATTTCATTTCATTCAATTCATAAACTCGCTTTATTTCTGTGTTAACTTACCCTCTAGTTAGAATAAAAAAGTTCACAGTACTGTATTATATTGATTCCATTTTGAAGAATTTAAAGTAATCAAGTGTTATCTTTCAAAAAAAAAAAAAATTATATAAATTGTTACTAAATAGTACAAAGACTTATCCAAATAAAAATTTTAAATTTTTATCTTAGGAATAAGTTGAATTTTGGAAATATTTTGGTTAAATTTTTTTATAAAGTTTAGTAATTTAGTCAAATTTTATCTTTGTCTTCATATTAGTGCAAATGTATTTCGACTAACAGAGTCTTGTTTATAATGAATGATCTAATTTCTATTAATATATTTTAGTGCTCTTTGTGTTTTCGAGAATTCCATTAAGAACTTGAAAAATAATAAATAACATTTTAGTAACTAAACTGTTCCCTATAAAGGTTTACTACTGTGTTATGTTCAATGTAGAAAATTTATTTTTTCTTGAGTAAATATTATATGATAGTTAAACATATCATTCAATACTTACATACTTTGCTGCCAAAGCAACTGTAGCAATTTGAGACCTGTCCCCCCATTCCGCTACAAAGGTAATCAAAAAGGCTTCCATGAATATCCACTTTATTCCAGATCTTGTACAACCACTCTCAACATCATATATCTCGTTTTAAAAAGAAGTACATAATTGATTTTTAACATCTGATTATTTAATTATGTTTGTATAACAAAAAAGTAGATTGTGAAATATTATTAATAATTCATGTTTGTTTAAAATTCATTTTTATCATTTTTTCCTAAGACAAATCATTAGAAGATCTCTCTCACTGATTGTAATTTAATTAGCTGCATATTCCAATATCAGGATATAGTCATGGTGATTAATTTACTATCGCCCATTTTTTTCAATCGTTTTTTATTGCACAAATCTCCTTATTAATATTAACAATAATATAAGCAATTATGCATTAATAGCAGTTACTACTCTCATTAATAGCAGTTACTGCTATTAATAATGATATAAGCAACTATGCATTAATATCAGTTACTACTCGCATAAATAGCAGTTACTGCTATTAATGCGAGTGTTATAATATTATTTCATTCTTGACTATAATGTTAAGCTTTTAGGTGATATTTATAAACTTAAAGCAGGTTTTCTTCTGAATGTTTTATTGTTGAGAAAATGATTAAAAATTCATTTCCATCTATTTTACAGGGGATTGGAAAAATTTTTTATTGAAAACTTATATTTTAATAACTTTAAACTGATTTTTAATGACTTAAAAAAGAACTTTGTGGTTTCTCGAAATGTTTTGCACAATTACTAAATTTTGTAACAATAGTTATAAACATTTCACATAAGTCAGAAAATATGATATTTCCATGATACCAACATATCAAGCCTGATATTGCTTGCATATCAGATTTGTCTAAAAAAAATAACTGATGTAAATTTGTAAAAATAAAATAAAAAATGCTAATTTCATGATTTTTTAGTTTTAACGCTTTAATAGCTGATAGAAAAAAGAATAATAAACGATTTATATAAATATATGACAGAAATATAGCTATTTGTTTTCTATTCTTACAGTATGTATTGAAATTCATTGGCAAAACATGAATGTTGATAAATATTATTCTTACACTCGTATTTAATAAAATGTGCGATATATTTTTTTCTTAACAATTGAATGTATTTATAATTTTAATGTGATTTCAATCACTTATTTAATGTTAAATAAAACAAAAGGTATATTTAATGTAAAATTCACATAATATTATTTATTGGGGGAAAGAAAAAAACATAAGAGTTAATATTTTTCCTCTCAATTACAATATGGTAATTAAAAAAGAAAATTATTTCTTTTTCTTTATTCCCAACACTTAGATAATAATTTTAAAAAGATGAAAAAAAATACGTGCTTCTTTTTTGGAAAATAGAAATTTTTTGGAGGAAATGTTACAACCCTGAAATTAAAAAAAAAGAAAAATTACTAACGCTAATAACGAAATTTCAAAATCAATATAATCTTATTTCAAATTAGCCTCAAACCTACATCCTGATATAAGTTACTTTTCCATCAATCCAACCGTCCCCCAGCTGAATTTTTGTTCAGTCCCAAACAAAATTTCATATGATAAATGGAAATAATTATTATTTACCCATCTTAACCTTTAATTAGTTGTCTAATCATTAGTAAAATACATTGCTAGTATTTTAATTTATTTTGAATACATAGATTTATAAAAAGAATGGCGATATGTTTGAATTTAATGTGAATAATGATGTTTCCATACTTGGTTCAATATTGATGATTTGAAGATTATTTTTTTCTCATCTAATTTTGCTTGGTAATTGAATCGTTTAACTTGATTGAAAATAATGTCTGAATTTATGGAAAGAATTCTGTAATTTCTGGAGAATTTCATACTTATAAAAATCAGAGATACCTTAGTAGTCAGTTTGTTATCCACATTCTTCTGAACTTCCAAGAATTCTTCTTTACCACTCACATTTTCCATAAAGTAACCTGTTATTCACACACATAAAGGATGTAAAAATTATTTTTACAAAAGAAAACAAATTCAGATCATGTAGGAGAAAAATAAAAGCTGTACAGAAATGAGATGCACTCGAAATTAAATGACACAAAAAATGCATAACCTGTTGCTCAAAAAGAAACTGAAGAGAGTCATTTCGCGATATCTACGTATGGTGATAAAATTCTGCATGGTAACTATATTTTTTAAACAATAGAAAGAACATCGAAAAATATGTTAGGCAATGATTAATTAAATGTAGTTTGTTTGGAAATGGTGCAAGATATTGAAATATGATATCTTAAAACATGTAAGAGATTGATGGATATCTGTTTTGTATCGATGCGATGTGAACTTGCTTATAAGAATTTTGGGAATATTGTTATACTCCTGAAGAAATATTCTCAAAATCCAAAAAGGAATCCTTGGTTCCAAGCAACTTTTTGTTCGATTGTTTCTCACAAACATGTTCTTGAATTTAAGTCAGAAAAGCATGTTGTCAACTGCATTGTTTCAGCTCAAGTATATTTTCAGCAAGACGAGATATATAAGGTCTAAATTTATTATGCATTAAAACAAAGAAGCCATCAATAGTTGCAATGTAAGGCACGAACGATAAGAAGATTCAGTATCTTTGGTCAATCAAGCAGCTATTCTAAATGATATGTAATTTCGTACATACATTTATACTGATTTTCCTGCGCATACCACCAACTTTCCTTAATTTTTAATGCTATCTTTCCCAAACAAATGTGAAAACGCTCTTTCCTTTCTATGTCAAAACATATGTCCTTTGCGTTATTCCAAATTAAAAAGAGATTCATCTGCAAGCATTACTTGATTCTAGTTTTAATGTCCTTTTCTCCTTTAGATTTGAGACCAATTGGAATATACCTCATCGCATTTTGTGTATAATGACCGCTTTGGAAACGATTATTATTTTTGTTTGGTTTGAGTTCCTCCCCACCCTTCTATTGTTAAAACACTGTCTTTGCAGCTGATTGATGTTGGTTGTATTTAGACGAAATGTTATTTTCCTTTCTCATTTGTTGTGGTAGTAAGCAAACAAGCTGGCCAAGCAGTAGCTGCTTCTTGAAATCGATCTCACTGTTTTGAAAGCAAAAGTTGACACTATCAATCTGCAGATAACACGTCAAACCTCGAATTTAAATACATAGTAAGATTTTCAAATCCTCTGTTCTAAGCTAATAATTGACTCGAGGCGAAAATGAATTTCAGCCATTTTTTATTCTTACGTCTTTTTTCTGATTTTTCACTTTATAAACTTTATTTTGCATGCGTAACTTTTTCTACAAGAATTTTAACTCTTGCTTTAGGTTAGTTTACTGCAGTACACTTCCATTTACTGATCCGAAGCCGCTGAGTATAGTCAATTGCATCATAATTTTGAAACATGTTCTAGTGATTAAAAACTACTTTCATTTGCACAGTGGTCGAATTACCTCAATTTGCACCCTGGATTAATTATCGTACACTATTGCATGCGATAGCACCTCCTCCTCCTCACTAATGAAATAACAATCGAGCTTGCAAAACTTTTAAACCTCTGAGCCCCATTGATTAGATATCATATTCACTAGCACGAGAATGATGCATTTCCCCAGATTACTGCGCCCCCTATGTGTGCGTGGATAATTTATTTGACATAAAATATCGACCCTTACGTTACTTCGTAAAATTTATGTTCTCTCGCAATTTCCTTCTGCAGTGTACAAACATACAATCACATGTAATGTAATCTTCCTTATGTTTTTTTTTTATTAATCAAAGGGCTTTAAGAATATATAATTGATTCTGGTATGTGTGTAAATAAATTACATATTTATTATTAATATCATCTGTTCCATTCTTTACTACTTTCAACCTAGTAAATAGTTTAGAAATTATTGGAAGATTTTCTAAATTGCCTTTCAGCTTTCCAATCCAGTTTAAGATATTTAGTATAGTTAGTACTATAAATGTTTTGCACTTCCCGTTGAATTTATGAATTGCAATCTTCTGCAATTACCCTCCAACTATGTAGGTTTTTATAAAACCTATCGTTATCACGATGATTTACTATCAAAACATAGGTAATCCTTGCATGAAATCGCTTGCAGTCTATCTCAATCATAGATATCGATACTAGGAAAAATGAAGACTTCGGGAAACCCATCAACATATTAGAATTTCTGTGTCAAAAAATTTAGAGCAATTTGTGAGCAATATGTATTCATTACTTAATGTTATCCTAGTATTTACACGTAATTTTAATAAGATGAATCACTCGGCCCAATTATCACTTATTGGCTGGCTATTAGATTTTGGATCTACTTGTCAGATATTTGTTTACTGGCTGCCACTTGAAATGGCCTTTGAACCATTTCAAACCTCAAGCTGAGCTTAAGACGTTAGTCTCCCTTTCAATTTCTAATCTTATTCTAAGATATTGAATGTTTTTTCCAGATTTTTATTTCTCAATACATGCACAAATTATTGCCTGTCTGAGAGAGGGGCTTCGTTTTCATCTTCATAGTTTCAATGTCTTTCACATATGATCTGAAACTTATTTGGTACATCACATATGAAATTGCCTAGTTTGGGAATTCTAATACAATGTTTCTTTTAAGCATATTGAATTCTTTTTGTCAGTTTATTTCTAATACGAGGCTTTTAACAATATTGCTATCAATCGAAAATATGCACTTTTATTATCAGAAAATTTGTGGATGTTCACTGTTATTCATAACTTTATGGTATTTGCAGCTATTTCAAATTAAGTTATAACCCCTATAAAATTCATCAAAATTGGAACAATTTATGAATAATAGAGATTTTTAGTAAATAATGCTCTCCAGCTATTTGTCTGCACAGAGTCGTTTTGTTTGTCACTGCATATACAACATTTATTATAAAATAATGTTTACAAATTTTTGTTTCCATAATCATATTTAAGAAATAAATTGCTAAACATTTAAATTATTGTACAATTTAAATGTTTAGCAATTTATTAATAAATATGAATGTAGGTAGCCGGAAATGATGTGCCCAATTTCTTATTAAATTCACATTATTCACCTGCTAATCTAATAAGAGATACATGTCTATTCAAAATCAAACTATTTCCTAATATACTGTGACATTTAAAAATAACTACAATGCTCTGTTTGAAAAATTGTATTAATTTGATATGCTGTAGAAATATTTTTGAAAAAAATCCCAAAAGATATGCTTTATTACAAATTAATGACTTTTATATTGTAAACACAAAATATAATTTCATTTTGTCTCACATTTGAACGGCTGTTAAATCGTTCTAAAAATGTGTTAATACCCTCTGTATAAATAGGCTATGTTGATGAGTCAAATGATTTAATCGTGTTATGAGGGTTTAAAGAATAGTAAATATCAGCTACAAACGTCAATCTATTTTATAATTCTATATCTGAATTAATGAAAATATCTGACTATCCGACTGCATAGATCTTCTTTAAAAAAAAGTTTCCTTTTTACATTTGAAAAACGTTTTCATCTTGATTAATGAAGATACATTAATAAAAATGTCTTGTTTTTCAAATGTATTTTTTATTTATTTTTATATTTAATATTATATGCATTTCATATTTATTTTTATATTATTCTTCACATGTAATAAACATTTGAACGTGCACGCGATATAAAAATTTATAGTTTTATTTACAAAATCATCATCATTATTATTTTTCACAGTATAATAATAAAGTATAATACTTTCCAAAACGTAATTTCTAAGTTATAAAAAAAATTTTATAAGATAAAAATTATTAAATTAAATGGTTTCTTAAATTTAATAATTTTTATCTTATAAAAATTTTTTTGAAGAAACTTCTGTAAGAAGGTCATAAAAAATCCAGTTCATTTTATTAGAAAGTTCAAAACTAAAATCAAATATTCAAGAGCGATGTGTTTTCTAAAAATCAATACTTAAAAGAAAAATTAAGGATTCTAAATGGTGAAATAAAAATTTGGAAATGAAGTATAACTTATGTTTTAAGTTAGTCAGAGAACAGCATACTGCATAGTAAAATATTCATCCATTTCCATGCAGTATTCTATGATGCTTTTACTCTAGCATAATTTTATATAACACATACACACAAAGATTCAAATAATAATGTTATCTCTGAATTTGTGAAATTTAAAAACTTACCTTCTCTTATCATATTGAATCCAAAGATTAAGAAGAGAAATGCTGATATCAAATTAACCAAATAGGATGGTATTGAAGAAAACATTAGTCCTAATGCAACTGGAGTAAAAGTTAACAAAATTAATAAAAACAAACTTTTTAATATTTTTTTGCAGATAAATTCACATTATAAATGTTAAACTTATATCATTGCAATCAAGGAAATTTTCCCAGATATTCATGTAATTTTATGTTAATCTTTTTTCTTTCACGTTAACTGTACTTAATAACTGTTCTACGCATCACAAAATATTAATATGTTTAGTTTTTAGAAATCCCAAAAATATGTAGGAAAAATGTGACTCCAACTTAGCCAATAGTATGTAGGAAAAACATTTATTTGACATCCAATATAAAAGCAACACAGGACAAAGCACTGTTCGAAAGAAAACAAAAAGGAAATCAAGATTGTCGAGGCCTTATTTATGCAGATTTCTCCTTTGTGTGACAAAACCGAAAACATCAAACTTGACTTTTGAAATTAATAGGTATCATAACAAGCTTCACAATTAGCATATTTTATATATTCCCTCCATATCTGATGACACAAATAAAAAATATCTTGATTTGTGAAGGGATTGTTTAACTGTTGAGTCTCGCACACCGCAATCCAATAAAATGTTTGTTTCCGGAACATCTTAAATAAAAAATATGTCAGATACCTGTACGGAGGACACAGGATGATCATTATAACCTCGATAGTAGTTACTGCAGTACACCTACACACATCATTATTATTTAGTTAGTCATTATGGGTATTGCAATCGAGGTATAAAGAAATGGAATATATGTGTGTTTTGCAAAATCGTTATGATGAAATTTTGAGCAAATTTTGTAACTATTGTCTTCGTTTAGTTCTCTTTTTCAAAATTTTCAAGACATTCACCGATTGATTCACCTTTTTACTGTATTTTTCTTTTCCTATTATCTACTCTCATCCCTCTAAATACACTACCCGACATTGAAAATGCAATACCAAGAAAGAATGACCAGAAAATTATGCCGATTTCAGGCTACAAGCACCATACCGAGTTATGCAAATGATGTGAAATGCGCAGATCTCTAGCTCACGTAGCATAAGAAAGAGTGAGGAACCGGCAGAGTGGGCAATATTCGAGTCGTTATTGCTGCTTTTAAAAGTATGCTCTTGTCGGAAAGAACACCTGTGACTGCAGAAAAGGTTAGGTCATCGTCGACGGAGTCGGATCCAGCAGACAGAAGAGTGTAAGAGCAGCCTGGTGATCGGATTGAGAAGGGCAGGCTGGTCCTTAAGGCAAATCGCAGCTGACAGACACCTGGACACGTCCACAGTGCACCAACTGTGGCAAAGATGGTTGGAACAAGGAACTCTGGAGCGTTTGCGGGATGCCGGTACAGTCAGAGAGTGACGTCAGCACACATGGATTGACGCGTCCGACAGTAGTAGGCGATGGCCTCACAAAGCACGTCTACCGAAATTCTGCAGCATGTTCAAGACACTCTGTTCCCATATCAAGCAGATGGATGATATGGTAAATGGATACTTTCATATGGATCAAAACCATTTGCTGTCGATTAGTTGCTAGTGGTGTGCGCTCAGGGCGTCCATTAAGAAGACTGCCATTGACCCCACAAAATGGACGCCAACGTCTGGAATGTTTTCATTTCGAAATGCAGATCACTTATTGTTCGTTGCTGCTCTCTCTCTGTCTGTTTGCCAAGTTCAGTCACTTTCAGGCATTTCCTTCTTGATGTTGTATTTTCAATGTCGGGCAGTGTATACCGCCGCGTCAGAAAATATCGGTTCACCGTAGTCCAATGATTGGAAGACTTTGGAATGAAGCTCTGAAAACTATTCTTAGTAGTAAGATCTCGTTAAATTTTGTATGTAAAATAAAATTATTTAATAAAATGATTTTGTCAGAATTGCTTCATATATTTGAGTTTTTTTTTTTTTTTAAATTATTATTTTTTATTTCTGGATAATTATATGTATGCATTTAGTTTAAGTTGATACATTTTGAAACTTGCCAAGCGTTATTCAGAAAAATATTTCCTTTTATTCCTACTAAATAATCTCTTGATTTAAAAGATTAAGATTTAAAACACCAAAATTTAAAACTTGGAAGAATTTTTAAGTACTAAAAATTTCGATTAAATATATGTATATTCATATGAAGAAAAATTCTGTTTATAAACAGTATGATTGCGTGAAAAAAAATTTTGATTACAGTGAGAAATCTAATAAAATAATTTATAAATTTTTTCTTTTCATTCGTTTATAAATGATCTCGATTTATATCTCGTTTATCTTCTCAAATGTTAACTTTTTTTTGTTACTGTGACTATATGTCATTTTATTAAACATTGTGGTCAGACGTACGAAAAGCATTTACCCTAAAAGTCGACCTTTTATTTTAGACAAGATATTTTTAAATTAATAATGTATTGAGTGCTTAGAATGTCACCAAAGATTCAAGTTAATGAAACTTGTATTGAGAAATCCGCAATGTATCTATGAACGCAGCTAAGAGTAAGGACTTATGTTTACCTGATAGTAAAGTCATCAGTGCCAGAGCAAATGAAGCACCTCCGAACACATGCGCAGGTGAGTGCGCGAGTGATAAAGCAACTGCAATGAAGAATGTCTTATCGCCAACTTCGGAAACTGATGTCATTGCAAAAGAACTGACGACGCCATTTAATAGATTCTGCTGAGATGAAGATGGAGTTAACCATAGCCTACTATCAGTGACCTAAATGCAAAAGAAACAAACTTCTCAAGAATATAAAACTCTGATACATCTTAATCTATTAAAATAAAATCTTTTTTCTATTTGTCTGATGAATTTTCATCTGGAATTGAATCCAGGAAGACTGCTCCGAATTATTTTTTAATGGAAGTTATTTTGGGCTTTGATTAACTTAAGACATGTTATGTGTGTTTCTGTTAGAAATTTTGATTACAGCACTTGGGAATAGTTTTAACCATAACGAGCGCTGATTTAAACTCACTGCAAAGTTGCTTAAACAGCCGGATCCTTATTTAGTTTAACTGGGTAAAAACTTCTTTGGGGTCCCTTCTACTTTGTTACTTTAGCAATGAAGAACTGAATATTATGGAGGTATTCTTTACACCTCATTATATTCTGACTAGAACCTAAAATAGCTATAAAATAGTAACCCCTCCCCCTCTAATGGTAAAAAAAAACATCGTTCTGTTCATTTTATTGATTTTCTAACAATTCTATGTCGATCATTTAAAGGATGTAACATTAATGCTGTAAAGGAGAAAAATACTGTAGATTTATTTCCGTTAATAAACCCGGTTTATCCCTTGAAAATTTCGAAAGTCCACGAGAATTTTGAAATTTTTGAGATGATTTAGAAACTTTTTTGATCAGATATTTCTTAAAATAAAAATCCACTTATTTTTATGATTTCTATACTACTAATTATGGAAATAGAAAATTTTTCAGTAAAAGAAAAAAGTTTTGCTTTATTGAGCAGTTTACAATAACTTTAAAAATTAGTGTTGAGTAAATATTTTTCCCTGTACGAATTTATAACGATAAAAACTTGGAGATGTCAATATTTATCCTGACAGCTATGACAAATTTATATATATATATAATATTAATTCATTACTTTCAAAAGTATTTTCAAAAGTACTTTCGCACCTTTATTATTATTTTTTTATATATTAATTAGTTTATTTCCCTTCTCTTCATATTAAAAACAAAACAATCCATTAAACGAAATATGACTGGTTGAGTTTATTCCATCAAAATTCCTAATATTCCCCGAAATTCCTGAGAAAATTCCCGGGAATTTTACATTTCTATATAGCACATTTGAAGAGACTTACGATAGATGTTCATGTAATAAATTAAGGAAGAAGCCAACATAAAACTACGGGTTTTACATTGTACTGATATTTTGATGTCACATATTAACTTGGATACATATCTTCAATGCATGGAACTCCACCAACCCATTGAGGAAGGAAAATGTAGTCACCCTCCCAACCATTGCCCATAACAAATAATGATTCACTTTGCTGATGTTACCCGGGAAGCGGCATGAAGCTACTGAGCCACTGGAGCTCGGCACATTATACAATAAGGCACCCAGTGGTTGTGCCATCTTCGCCCCGAACGTGAAAAGAGATTGGTTGGTTGGGTTTTATGGCGCAAGGTCCAAAAACAGACATGCTGCGCCATAGGATACACAAAGTGAAATGAACATTCCTGCCCGAATCAAAACTCAAACCAGAGACCTACTGCTTTGAAGTTAGGGACGCTAACCATTCTGCCATTGGTCCACACATTTGCTTTAAAGAAAACACCGCACAATCAACTTAAAAATAAAATATCTATTTCACGTGAAAATCTTTGTTCCTTTATTTTTATTAATATAAATCGTATAAAATTTACAACTTTCACTTGACTAAAAAGCATTTTTCGAATTCGCCGATATAGAAATTAGTTTGCCAAAAAATCTTAGAATTTTTGATTTTGTATTCGCATGAATGTTTTGTGTTCATCCTAGCTTATAATGAATGATTGGAGCACATTTTTTGCGACGGGAAATCACGGATTTAATGCCAATAATTTTTAACCAGAAGTGTAGATGTAGACAATTGAAACAAAAAGTAACATCTACCTATGCGAGTTCTTATTCTACCTTTTGCACAGAATGCAGTGACTGTTACAAAATGTCTCATAACAGCCTTCATCCAGTAAGCCACATGTATAAGTAGTAACAGTACAAATAAAAACTAATTTACTCTGGAGGCTCAACACCGATTCACCAGTTACTTCACATATTAAAGCTTTATTCGTTTACAATTAGTTTTCAGAGAGTTACTGCTTTTGGTCCAAAAATAAAGAGTCAGCCTTATATAAATAACATTTAATAAATTTTTAAGATACCACACACCTAAATACTAACAATTCAGAACTTTTTATTAACATCCGTAATTATAAAGAATATTTTACACTAGATTAATTTGTGATGAATTATATTTAAGGATGTCTAAGGAAACAGTGCTCAATTATACTTTATATCTGTGGCCTGGTTGGTTAGAGCGTCACTCTCTTCATCTGGATCGAAAATACATCATAATGGCAGATAGTGCAGGTTAAATAGGTCGTAGTCGCAAAGTCCTCCATGTGAAATGATACCTCGTGTCCAAGTTTAGAAATCTTCTCTGCTTGGACTCGGCTTCTAAATTAAGGCCCTCTTTCGGTGTTATAATGGCACTCCTACTGCAAGTGCCCCACTATATA
This sequence comes from Latrodectus elegans, assembly GCA_030067965.1. Classification (NCBI taxonomy): domain Eukaryota; kingdom Metazoa; phylum Arthropoda; class Arachnida; order Araneae; family Theridiidae; genus Latrodectus; species Latrodectus elegans. Next base: position 12,211,331 of record CM057814.1, read on the forward strand.
AAGTGCCATTACTTCTGTTCCTTGTACTGCTGCAAGGTTGAAATCTTAGTAAATTTTTGAAACTGAACATTTTTTTTAAGTATATATACTTTAATTAGTATTAAAAATGTCAAATAATATCCAATTAAAAATTTTTTCACAATGTTAATATTTAAGTAAATAATTTCCTGGGACAGGTTTTAATTTCTTTATTATGTAATCCTTTGATTACATGTTCATCTATTTTCCAGCAATTCTTTGACAAAATTACCAGAACTTGATATTGTACAATAAATCAAAATTTGGCATATATTTACATCAATTGCATCTTTCATTTATTTTAATCATCGGTTTTTTTTTTTTTTTTTTTTTTTTTTTGGCACTTAAAATTTCCAATTTCTGCTCCTTTAAATAATTTAAATTATGCATTAGCTTTTATGAAAGTAAAATGAAGTTTTGAAAAACTTACATTTCTAACCAGTAGCTAATATATCTATAAAAAAATTCTTATGAATATGAACCGACGAATAAAGTAATTTTAAAAATCTGGCATATAAATATGTACAATTTAGAATTATTTAAGATTCAGTGAAATAAATCTTACTTTACACTTTTTCGAAGCATATATTTTAATGCATTAACTAAAAATTTTATAAAGTTTAACATTTATTCATACAATTATAGGGATATAATTGTCTGAATAAATGTGTTAAACAATTATGGGAAAGCTAGACATATGAATGAATTCAATTCACTGATTCTTTTGCTTGTCACACAAGTGTTTATTGGAGCAGGACCTACAGTTTAAAGGTAATTCTGAATGATTACAAACCCCAGGCCCGAGCTGCTATTCGAAACCACACACCATTGAACCAGAGACAAGAGCACACTGGTTTCCCAAGAGTTTTGAAATGAGCATTTTAAATTGTAATCATTCATTTATTTATTTATTGTATGCTTGGATTTAGAAAACTGAATTTGTTGAGTGGTAATAAAAAAAACAACATTTGGGTTGGAAGGGGATAAAATTTTAATCAAAGTTTGCTTCTTAAGAAAATCTGACAAATTATAAAAAAACATTTAAGCGTTTTTACATTATAAAAGTAATTTTACAGAGAAATCAAAACATAAAAACTTTACACAAATGTTATATTCCTATATCTAAATGAGCAGGACACACTGCTACAAAAATTCTAACACAATATTTTTTTTCTTTTTATAGAAGAATGACAGAGGACTGAAAAATATTCAATATACTTAATTATAGTGGCTTCAATAAAAAGAAAACGCATATATTTACTGTAGAGGTCCACAAAAAGTTAACTAAAGACTAAACAAACTTATCCAGTGGAATTTGTTTAGAATGATAGATATAAATATCATTTAAATCATGATCATTTTCAATAAATCAGTATTAGCAAAGAATTATCAATCAAGAAGAAAACTATAAATAAAATGCAGCAAATGCATTCAAAACTATCGTACAAGAAAATGGGCAGTTAGATGATTTGTATTACAGTAAGTATTTCTCTCAGTATTATCTAGTACGAATATCGAAAGAACATTTCAAAATCCTGCATCATAACATGTTTTAGTCTTAAGAATACAAATAGATGCGCTACTACCCACAAGTTTCCCTTTTCTAATATAAAAATATTCAAATAGAATGGCATGCCTACAAATGTAATAATTCTGTCCCCATTATCATATTTTAATTAAATTGTTATAAATATTTTATTAAGAAAAATACTTCATGTCAACTTTAAAGAATAATTTGTTTTTGTAAGGAAGAGCTCTTATACGCAAATAGAAAATAATGAACAATTAAGTTTCCGAAAAGCTAAAAGGAAAAAGCTAGGAACTTTACAAAACATCAGTGTATGCACTTCCATAATTATAGGGAAGGCACCAGCTGGTATTTATAGAGTATCCACTAAAGTAATATTGCAATTAGAGTTTATTTTGTGAAACCAAAGAAAATTTCAATGGAAATCCATACTCGAGATTAAGAAAAATTAACCTAGTATTTTTGTAATCATCTTAGTTTAAAGAAGAAATTTTAAAAATTATACAATTACATTATTGTATACCAAAAGAGATCAAGAACAAATTTATAACATACTCCTGTAGGGTGTATAATGAGTATAACATAAAAATTAACTTTTTCTAAGCATATGCAGGATTGGTTAATAACACTATTAATATTTCATTTTTAATGCAGCATTATACTGAAAATTACTTAAACAAATTAAACAAAATAGTTCCTAAAAAGAAATTCACTAAATGAGTTGTAAATTTAAATTTAACTATTTATAAAAATAAATTTTTGACAAAAAATAATCCACTATCAGATATAGTATTCATTAGTCACTTGGTTTTTGGAACTTTTGATTCTCAAATAAATTTATCTGATTAAGTATTGTGAATCAAGAAAAGTAAATATTTAAAATCAATACTTTAATTCTTACCAATACATGAAAATGATGGTATAACATTACACAAGTTATAAATATTAATAAAACAAAGCAATTTTTTTTATTAAAAAGTAGACAAAGTAATCAAATTCAAGAAATTATTAAAAAAAAAGTATATATATATATATATATATTCAGTTTTTCATATATATATACACATATATATGAAAAACTGAAATAAGTTATTCTAAAATTTAAATACTCTAACATTTTTAACAACTCAACAGAATTTAACAACTCAATAGAATTTGTAGGGGTCCCACTATTTTAAAATTTGAGTTACAGTATTAAAAAATATATACATATTAAAAAGTAAGATTTATATAAGAATTTATAACTTAAACATGTCAAAGGCTCCCATACTTTTTGGCTCACATTACAGTAAAAATCTAACTTTTTTTTTCATTTACAGAAAGCAATGCACAAGAAAAATTTTTTGATAAAGCAAAAATTTTTTTCTTTTTAAATACAACTGTCATGAAAATACTTTGTAAATCAAGTAAAAGCTAGTAATTTTTTCTAATATTCAACTAATACAGATTTGGTTCTTATCAAATTCAAAATGTGGTGATTTGATGTTACAATTTATCAAACTAGTACAGTACAACCATTAAAAGATATTCAGGACTTTTTTGTATGAAACTTAACTCAAATGATGGTTGATTGGATTTTATGGCTCAAAGTCGAAAAACTTTTTTAATATTTCAAGGACCCTTACAAAGAAAAGAGAACTCTTCCCCAGGTCCTCTACTGATGCCTCCAAGTTCGGTTGCGCGAGCGCACTATCTCCATGTCTGGGTAGGGGAATATTAACCCCATTCCCTTTAGGTTGGCAGCAGGACAAACGCAGTACGTGTCTGAAACTAAGGTCTAACGTCCTGCTACAGAACGGATTTCTCCGAACCATTAGGGCTGACTGACCTATGTTCACCCCGTCCTACTGTCTAGAGCAACCAACACCTTTCATGGGGGCTCGTGAGCGTCTTGCATCGGGTGCCGTAACCTAGCATTTGGTTCATCCTACAGTGCCAGTTCTGTTTACTAGAAGTGGCCCACTCGGCACTCATCTGAAACGTATGGTTTTCAGTCATGCAAGACTGACATCTCACCCATTTAAAGTTTGAGAATAGGTTGAAATGGTTTTGGGCCCAAGGACTCTAATCACAATTTTTATATATTTTTGCTTTCTGAAAAACCCAGATATTAAAAATTTAAAAACAAAAATAAGCGTATATAATATTAAAATCTATATAAATCTATTTAAAAAATAATTTTAAAAAACCTATTGCTTTCAGATAAGCAAATAGATTTCAGTGGGATAATTATCCCAGCAAATCAAACATGGTTAAAAAAGACTTAAAAAATTTTAAATGGAAAAGTTTAAAAATGGGGCACAAGATTAAAATATGATATAGTATATGGTTTATTACACGTTTCATACCAAGGATTTAATTCATGTAGATAACTCAAATGAGATAAGACTGGCAATAAAACTTGCAGTATACATCTGCCAAAGTAAAATTAGAATCATAATTTATGTAATCAAAATATTTTTATGAGTCAGTTGTTCCCCCAAAGAGCCATGATCAAGTTTCTCAAAATGGTTATAAGATTAATTTTAGCAAACTTGTGCACCAGTCTGGGAGCCCTCGTAAAATGACAACATTGCAATATCACAACTGCTTTTAATGCTTTTATTTTTAGAAGCATTGTTATTTCAAAAATAAGTACAGCAGGTTAAAAGTATAAACATCATAACTCCATGATAAAGTTTCATTTCTGAAATATAAGAAAAACTCAAATAAGTTACACAAGTAATGAGTTACAAAAGTAGTATTACAATTTGATTTTAAAAAAAGTATAATTCATATTTATTAAATTTAAAAACATCACTTTTCTAATAATCTTACAATTTCTCAAAAAAGTAATGTTTTATTCTCTTAACACTCCAGAATAAAAAGGCTTTTTTTCTCCCCTTTGCAGCCAATAAACTAGATTTGGGAATATTCTAATGTCTGAGTACAAGACAGGACTTTATTTTTTAAATTAAGAAAAGGAAATCTTGGTTATTCTTACTTAAGATTCAAGAAATGATACTCTTGCTATTTCTTGTGAATTTCTAATGAAACAGTACTAATAGAGACCTATTATAAAAATCTACTTAATATATATCTCTCAATGATTAGTTTTGGAAGTCCTTTTTTTTCAAATTGTAATTTAGGATAACACATAAAAGTCAAGACAATCAACCATTATGCAAAAGGTAAAACAAATTTGGAGCACTGACATAAATAATCAAAATAAGTCAATAGGTACAAAAGATTTGATACAGCATGAAAATGCATTGCTCTTTTATCTATATAAGCATCAAATCAATTTTATTATTTACTAATATCATTCAACTGCAATTCCAAAATATAAGAAATTAAAACATTTCTGCTTATCTTGTTTATTAAGTCCCTCTATGAAAAATATTTACTATACTGCAAACAGTTTTTTATGTGATTTTTTAATAAATTTTTTCAAAAGCCTCCATGTTCACAATAAACTTTTTTAGCCTTAATATATTTTAATTATATAATGTCACATTTCATGAAGATTCAATATGAAGAAAGTGCTACGCACAACAGAATTAAATGTAGGAGTGGTACCTCCAAAATTCATTATTGAACCAAGTTAACTTAGCCTTTAACACATAATTTGTAATTTATGTGTCTAAGTAATTATTGAAAATAGATAGTAAAGGAAGTTTTTATATCACAAATTATAATAAAGATAAAATAAAACAAAATATTTTCACTTAAGGTTTAATGTCCGTATTACAAAATAAACATTAATATTTTGATATACATTTTATTCCAGAATACTAGTAGTTCCAGAATTTTTAGCTATATATATTAATTTTTTTTATTTGAAATTTTTTTAAATAGAAAACCTACTTAATATGCACAATTTAATGCATTTAATTTTATATGATCCATTAGGCTTGTAATTACCATGTTATTTATATTTAGAAAACTGCTTGGATACAGAGAAATATTTGAAATAGATAGTTAAGTATTAGAAAAATAAATTTATTATTAATGATTTTTTAAAATTGTACATGCAATAGTTTATGAAATATATTAGTAGCACCTACTTGCATTATGGGGAGGGATCATGAAGTTTAAAATATTAAATTTCATTATTTACAGTAATCTTTTGTCGCATTGCTTGAGAATGTCTAGCCCCTAGCTTCACATTCATTGACTTTGTTATTCATATTCTATTATAAATTTTTAATATATTTGAGATATGTATAAACAAAATAAAAAATTTTCCAACAAGTTTTTTTTATCTATTATTTAATAAAATCACAATTACTTAAATGAATAAAGTAAGATTAATTGCAAGTAAATCAAAAATGATAAATGTTAAGGACTTGCATTTAGATTTAAACTATCTTCAATTTCTGACAGGAAATTCAACATCTGCAATAAAGAATTAAAAATTAGTATTGAATAAAATTAAAAAATTGAAAGTATATGAAATACAATTTATTAATATAAGTAGCATATTTAGACTAGTTTTATTAATTAAAATAAAAATTTAGAACAATCTTCGAAGTTCACTGATCACAAAATATATCAATGAAACCATGTTTAGTATTAAAAATTTAGAATGGTTTGCAGAAATTGTAAAAGTTGGTATTTTAAAAGACTATTTTTCTGAATAAAAAACAACTTCTGTATCTTAAGTGTTATAGAAAATGAAACTGATAGTAATAAATGATTGGGCAAATGATTATCTATGATAAACTAACATCTACTGCATAAATCAACTTCAACCAACCACAAAGGAACATGTCACATAAATGTGAATTGTAGTAATTTAAATAATGTGCAATATTAACATGAAAGAAAGTTAACCTTGAACACAACTTCATTGAAATGCTATTGATAAATAGCATTTCAATGAATCCATTGATAAATATTGATATTTATCAATGGATTGATATTGATAAATAGCATCCAATTTGATAAATATTTTGATAAAAATATTACATTTTTAAACCAGTAAAATAAATTTTATATATACATTACAGAGATAAGCACTTGTAAATGCATACAAACTTACATCATCAGTGACAAAACTATCGTCCAGATCTTGTATGTCAAAACTAAATGCTTCATTTCCAATTTGATTGATTTCTTGCTAAAAAAAAGGTGAACAGTTTTCATTACTATACAGTAAATACAAGGTGAACATATAACAAATTTTGGGAAAACTTCTTCGATCATAACCACATGCAATTTATTTTCCTACGATTTAATAATTACAATTTTTATTTTGTAAAATAAACTGGGGCATTGGCATTTATTAATAAAATAAACAAATAACTGAAAAAGCTCATAATGACAAGCTATGAATTTTTAATACACAAGTTTATTTTTATTTAATTTAGTTTTTTATTAATACCAGTAAAAACTTAAACACATAATTACCCAAAATTTAAAATATCTTTTTAAAAAGGAAAATGATTGACCTTTTTAAAAATATATTTTCACAATAAAACTTAAATTTATAGAAACTTGTTGGATGACAAGTTGTACGATACATTTTTAAGGAAGTGCAAGGTTAGATTAGAATCAATTTTGAAAAATTAAAAATTTCTCTTATAATAATAATGTAAGCAGTAATGATTATAGTTTCCTACCAAAATTTTAAGACATAGATGCTTTATGAGGAAAAAAAACTAGCAGCAACTGTATCAAGATATTGATTTTTTATTATAAATGATTATTCTAAAACTACAAGCCCCTTCCAGTTATTACTTATAAAATTATTCATTCTCACTTTTTTTTGGAATACGTGGACACATAATTTCACAATCATTTACTATTTTAATGAAAAAAAAAAATTATTTCACTGGAATTTGGAAATAATTTTTTTTAAATTAATCGGACTAATTATGATTTACTAACTGCAAGTTAGTTAATACAATAATTTCTCAAATACAAGATACAGAAATAAAATTCAACATCGTACAGAATTTTTACATGTTATCGATATTACAAGGAATTGAAAACATAAACCTTTAAAGTGTCTTATAAGCACTTTGTAAGAAGTTTACATAAATGCCAAGCAATATTTTTTAATACAACCAAATGCAGTAAAAAAGGTTTCTTAAAACAATGAAATATAGACAATGTTTTAATATATAAAAACAATTTTTAAAGACTTAACAATAAGTTATTTAAGTAATAAAAGTAATTTAAGATCTCTCCCAAGATAATCTTTTTTTTTTTTATGTGTTTAATTATATAATGTAAAAGCTTGTTTTTATACAAGTTTAATATTTCAAAAGAAAACTAATTAGTAATGCATTCAAACAACTATTTCTATCTACAATTTCTGGAAGAATAATGTTGAAGAAATTATTGCCTGATTTACTTTCGATTAGTATGTGTGCGGTCATTTTCTAAAATCTATAATATACTTATTATGAAGAAATCAAAAATACATTAATCAAAAGAATAAAAACAAGTCAAAAAGTTACTGCTATAAGAGAAAACAACAAATTTTAATTTTAGCATAAATATTTCTCTATAAATTTTCATTAAGCATCTGAATTAAAGATTTCAAAGTCTTTTATTATAACTCAAAAGTTCTTGTAAAAAAAGGGCATTTTTAATTGTAACTAAACAAATTTCAACCCTTGCTACTCATGAGATAAAGTATATTTAAATATAAAAATATTTGCTTCCTCTTAGAATTTTAATTTAAAATATAATAAAAATAATTTGACAATATATTATATATATTTGGGGAAAAAAAAAAGAAAACTCACATTGAAATCTTGACAAATTTCTTTTGCTGGAAACATTACGTCTTTAAAAGTATCCATTTCAGTATTGATTTCAGTCCACTTTCCCTTCCAATCATTTTCATTATTTAAATTACTACATTGGCCCTGGAACATAATTACATACATGTAACATAAGTAAAAATAAGCAAAATGTATACTGTAGGAAGTGAGTATTAATATTTAACATATTAAGTTTCATATTCTAGAAGGAGAACATAATTAAAAGCAACATAAAGAAAATCATAAAATATTAGAACAGGAAAGAAAGAGAAATAATTATGTTATCAATGCAACAAAACAAAAATTCTTTTTAATCTAGATTAATAAAATAATGAAAATTAAGAAAAAAAATTGTGTTAAGATGATTTCAGTTCTTTAAGTTACGTTATTTATTGGAGTTAAATTTGATTTGTTTTAAAAAATCTGTGATCATTACTCTAAGTGGATTGCCATTACTGAAAAGTATATTTGTCCTATTATTAAAAATAAAAAAACCGAAAATAACATGAATAAAATTTAAAATGAAAGCTTTTTTAAACTAAAATCAAGCTAAAATTTTCCGTATAAATGGTACTATAAAAAAATAAGTTCAATTTAATATAAGAATTGCAAAATGAAATTTGATAGTTCTTTTTTATAATCAAAAACATAAAATCCTTTTTTAAAGAAAACTTACGAGTTTAACACTGTTATTGAGGAGAGAAAATTTACATTTAAAGCTGAAATTTTTTTGGGGAAGATTTACATTACTAAAATGTACTTAATCATTTGCCTACAAGAACTAATGCAACCTAGCATATGTATATTATATACTTTTAATCAATAATTAGAAACATTCAGTTTGGTTAAATATAAAGTAAAATTTTTTAAATTAAACTACTTAGAAGATGGTTAACTACAAATTGCTTGATTATGAATGAAAAAATAATTTTAATAACTTAAAAATTATATTAAGTCTCATTTCAGCATCTACATTTAATACACGCTGTTTTTGAATAAAACAGCATCACAAAAAGGTGATAATCTACACATGTGAAATTTATACAATGAGAAGAAAATAACGTAACATGCAAATGATTAGATTTTCAATCCATTGATATAAAATATTGATTGGTTTGCTTTATTTATTACTACACACAAAAGGGATGATTAGATTGGAATCCAATTTAAGCTCTAGGTCTCAAACCAACACTTTCAAGGTAGGATTCAAACATAAACAGTAGAGCAGATTTCAATACACAACAGCATATAGGCTGAATTGTAGCCTACCAAGATTATAATATCGCAATAATATTGCGAGTCAAGAACAATGAATGCAGGATATGAAATCAGAAGGCTCAGCATATTCATTAGGAATGCTTTGCTGAATATCAGTAATTTGCCATCAATAACAGTTTAAAACACAGATGTTGTATGACTACATAACGAGTTCTCAGTAAAGAAATATCATTTTCAAGACAAGTATCGACAGAAACAATACAACTTTAAACATAGCATAGCTGGTCAACTTGACAAAGCCTGAAATTATCTGATACTGCATTAAAGCTTAATGATAAGCCTAAAGACATAATTGATATAGGACTGAGTTTTGAGATAGATCCCAGTTCTGATTATGTCACACAGTGTAGAGAACACAATTTGCCAGAGTACATTCAGCATTATACTTGATTGCATATATTATTGAAGTACAACCAGTAGAATACATATTTTAAACAAATATAAAGTTCAATATCTCCATAAAATGCATAAAATTAAGTTTTTTATATTTACCTAGCATTTTAATAAATGGTAAGTAAATGTATAATGAAATATTAGAAATCTTAACATTAAAAATCTGAAATTACGTTAGATCACAATATTTAAACTTTAAGATTATGAATGTTATTTGTTTGCTAAATTTGAGATTAAGGCCAAATGTGATTTTGTAAGTCAAGGTTAGTCATGCAATTTATATATAGTTTGGAAATCTAAACTATATGAAATTATACCTACAACTTAATACAGTTTTGGTACTACATCAAAGTTGAACCAAGTCACAAGATTTTAACAAATATTTTTTAATGTTAAAAATAAAAACGAACTTACCATATTTTCCCCATACATAATCCGCAACATGTTTGAGTAAAAGAGCGTTAAATAACATGCAGATGCGTATAATCCACAGCAATTTTTTCAGCGAATATTCGAATACTGATAATTATGTGGTGTAAAATAAAATTAGAAATAAACAGTGTAATCAGAAAATATAAGTTGTGCAGAAAAATTGTTTGGATCCACCTCAATGCTGAATGTGATTATTCGAGATGAAAGTGTAACATCAGGATCTAAGAAGACTCCAGTAAAAAACTTTTTTAGTTCCAAGGAATAGAATTCTTGAACGTAATTAGACAGTGCTTATTGTAGTTAAAATAAGTCAGCTGGGTCGTGGTGTTATCTGTTATTTATTTTATGAAACAAACTGCATTACTTTAATGTATGCATTTCTGACGAGAAAAGTTTTTTTATGACATTATCTGCGGCGCCATATAATATACACACAACAAAGTTCGAGAGTTGTTTTAACACATACTTCATGGATTATATACAGGAAAATATAGTATATTCAAATCTGTGCTAAGGGATTTATTCTACCACTACTTTTCCCAATTATTTCTTTTTAAAAGATTTTAGCACAGCCTTTAAAAGATAAGTAGCATCAACTGGTATTCAAATAATTCAGTACAATCAAATGCTACTTCGTCAAAATTATATTCAATACAAATGACAATTAAGCATTTCAGTCATACTAAGAAATTTGTTATACAACTCACTTACAAATAAATTGACTCACATTTAAATCTGTACTAGCTTCTTTTCGGGAGGGAGGAAATTCAAGGGTTTCTTCTTTCCAATCATTTCTCTTTAAAGAAAGTGGCACAGGCTTTAAAATATAAGGAAAATTAATATAACATTCAAATCAATGTACAATGAAATGTTGCTAAGTAAATATTGAATTAAATAAAATATCAATTAAATGTTTCAATTACATAATTATACATCAGTCCACACATAATTCAATTAATAATATAAATCAACTCACATTTAAATCTGTGCTAGCTTCTTCTCTAAAGGGAATATATTCTTCAAGTGTTTCTTCCCTATCAATTCTATTCAAAAAATGCTGTACAGCCTTTAAAATATAAGGAAAATTACTAAAGACATTCAAATCAATGAAGAATCAAACACTGCATAGTCAAAATTAAATGCCAGTTAAATATTTCAGTTACATATAATTATCATTCATCATAAACAATAATCGCTCACAAGACAATAATTCATCAATTACATAGTGCAATTATAAACATAAACCAACTCACATTTAAATCTGTGCTAGCTTTCCTTCTGGAGGGAATTAATTCTACATGTGTCTTTCCTTCCCAATCACTTATTTTTAAAGAATGCGGCGTAGCCTTTAAAAAATAAGGAAACTTACTATAAACAAATAATTCAATGGACAAACAAATGCTGCACAGTCAAAACTAAATGTCAATTAAACATTTTAGTCATACAAGATTATCATACATCAGTCACAATAATAATCATATTTTAATCACACAAAAATTAAATACAGAGTATATTAATATATTTTTAGAATGATTTCAACAAAGAATTCAAAAGGCAAATGTTTAGAATAAAGACTTAGCAACAGCTTATAATTTGAAATGAGAAATATCTTCTGCGTTTAAATTTATTCTTTCAAAATATGGCATGTAAACAAGCTGAGCATTGAAGGATGTTTTTGCATTTTCCAAAGAGAAATATTCTTATTCTAGAATTCAAAAACACTGCAAAATGTAGGGTATTAGAGTTTCTAAGTGCAAAATACACAACTTTATTAATCTGACATTTAAAAACCATCAATTATTTCTACATGGAAAAAAGACCCCAAACAAAGATCTAAAAAATGTACACACCGTTTCAAATATTTCTGGAGTGAAATCGCTGGTAAGAGAAAATCCACTAACACAGAAATCAATTGCAAAGCCTTTAGATACCTTTGCAGCAACAATAAACAAACCAAGATTTTCAACTTAAAGCAAAAAACATAACATTCATTAGCTTTTGCAGAGACATGTGGTTTAATGCAAAACATGTTTTAGAATCCTGTATGAAAGCCATTTAGCAGAAGATAAATGGAAATACATTGTGACCCTTGATAGAGCATGGGTTTACCTAAATGACTACAACAAAAAAGGTCTATTTACTATAGAAAACGAGAAAATGTACAAACCTGGTTCTGTCAGTGTAAAGAAAGTTTCAGTATTTCAGTAAAAGGTTTACGATTGTCACAGGTTTCTTCTACGACAGGAAATTAAAAATAAGAATTTAAAAATGTTAAAATCAAGTCATCATACTATAAGAAGGTTTTTCGTCTAATATTTACAGAATAAATTCAATTTATCCCAATAACTTTCAAAGAGTGAAACTTCAAGACAAAGCTGCAAGTCATACTTTGAATACCATCACTGCATTCCTTGAAAAAATGAAGACCAATACAGGTACTGCATATATAACTTTTCAACATATTCTTGTGAATTCCCCCGACGTTTCACCTATGGAAAATTGAGCTTTTGGGCTGCTAAAAGGAGCTCTTTTTAAATGCACACACACCACGCTAGATGGACTCTGGAAAGTAGTGGAAGCGAAATTAAAAGCAATACCCCTGGAAATTTTATGAAAAGCTCTATCATGGAAATCAAAATGCAAATGTATAGTAAAAAAAAAAAGGGGGGGGATATCAGATCAAACATTAAAAGAAATAATTTTCACATTTTAAACATTAAAGGTTCTGAAATCGTCCTAAAAATGTGTTAATACCCTTTGTATAAACCAACTCACATTTGAATCTGTGCTAGCTTCCCTTCTGGAGGGAATAAACCTTTCAAGTGTCTGTTCTTCCCAATCATTTTTTAAAGAATGTGCCATAGCCTTTAAAAAATAAAAAAAATAGTATAAACAAATAATCAAATCAAAGCACAATCAAAATTAAACAGTCATATTTCTGTCAGACATAAATTACAAATATAAACAAACTTACATTTAAATCTGTGCTAGCTTCCCTTCTGGAGGGAATAAATTCTATAGGTGTTTTCCCTTTCCAATCATTTTTTAAAGGGTGCAACACAGTCTTTAAAAATAAGTAAAATTAGCATAAACATTCAAATCAATGTACACTCAAATACTGATGAGTTAAAATGAAAGTAAAAAGTGCTAAATATTTCAATCATTAATTGTAATGTGACAGAACTCTTATGACTGAAATATTTAGTTCACACTTTTTATTTTGCAATTGCAATGTGTAATTTAAAATATGCCCTAATTTACAATTACCAATGTACACCAACTCACATTTAAATCTGTGCTAGCTTCCCTTCTGGAAGGAAACAATTCTATAGGCATTTCTTCCGAATCATTTTTTTTTAATTGCAGCACAGCCTGAAAAATAAAGAGAAATTAAAATGCAGTTTAGCAACACTCAACGTAAAAATTAATTTTGAGTACATTTAGGTAGAATTGAATGTACATAGATTACAAATGTTTGGAAGGAAAGATTCATAACTAATTGCATAAAGTATTTACTTTATGTTAAATATAATCAAGTGCACATTTAAGTATTTTATTCACATAAAAATTCTTAAAATAATTTATACACGAATTTATTATACATGAATCATTTTAATTTGAGCTAGCTTCCTTTCTAGAATTAAGATATTATTCATAAAATAGAATTAAAGAATTTTTAAAAGCCTAAGCTATAACAAAAATAGAATGAAAAGAAATGTGAAATATTAAAAGGCTGCGACTTAAATGAATATACAAAACTAAAAGGTTTAAAAGAAAAAAATATTTATGATGTTTGAAATAATTGAAAAATCTTTAATGAGCATATAAAAATTATATATTTATTTAAGTTTTTAATAATATGAAGAAATTTTTTTTCATGGAACAAAATTTTTAAAACCTTATAAATTAAATATGATTAAAAATATTGATCTTTAAAGTGAAATTTTACCACACTTATAATGCAAGATTTAAGTTAGCCTTGACAAATAAGATAAAACTAGCATATATATCACCTATTAACCAATACAGTCTTAAATATAATAAAGTGTCCTAGCTTAGAAGTTTTACAAATTAAAAAACTATTAATATTAAAATGTATAGAAATTTAAGAGGATATTTTAAAAACGCAATTCACTATTTCCTCTTTATTGCAACAACTAGTTTTATAGAATATTCAAACTGCATTCGTTATTGAAATTAAATTAAAACTTTGCTCATTTTTATACATTCTTTTACTATGAAACAATTCTAAAAATCAACGTGAACTTTGGAAAATTGAGATCCAAGTAAAAGTGTAAGCTATTGTCATGGAAACTAATTGAATCCTTTATTAAAGGATGTCTGAACTGATATTTTACAACATTATGGTAGAAAAATATATATTAAAATTCTAAATAATAATTAAGAATGAATATATAAAAAACCAGGATAATCAAACATAAATGTGAATCAAGGTTAAAAATTTGTAAAACCAGTCTTATTTAAAGTTCACAAACATTCATGATAAATTTTAGAATGCTTTGTTTTCAGCACTAAAGCTTCTATTTCATTGAGATATTAAATGGCTCACTGTGAGTCAATAAGAAAAACAAGACATTTACATTTTTCATGTAGTAAATGTTTCGACATGAAAAATAATACATGTGTTGATTAAAGATGCATCTCCTCAATAGATATACTATTCTTAGTGTAAAATACATATATGGAGCCGTTCTATTACTAATATTCTTCTCCAATGAAATTTAAATTACTAGCTAGAAAATATAAAATAAGCATAACTTAAATGAGTCATAATATGTAATAAAAAAAATTGAGTCCATTTATAAAATATTAACTCATATCTAAATTTGTGCTAACTTCCTTTCTGGGAAGTGTGTCTTGAGAAGTTCGGATAGAAATTTCTGTTATACAAGTTTTTTCAAGTAAACGTTTGTTTAGTTCCTTTAAAAATTATTAAATGCAAATTAGAGTTGAGATAAATAAAATTTGTTTTCAGTGAAATTTTTCAATTATCATAGAGAAATCAAAATTAAGGCAAGCATTTCAGAACTGAAATAGACTTAAATACTGAATACTCATCAATGCAGAACAGAATTTTTAGTACTATAGATTTATCTTATAAATCTAATAACAAATATAAATCTATTAAAGCAGAAAATCCATACAAAATTTATACCAATGTAAATAAAAGATTTTCAGAAACCACCTTAATCATAGGAACTAAGACAGACTTAAGTTTTGATTATAATCAATGCAATATTTGTTGGATATAAAGAAAATTCATAGCTACACAAAAAAATTCGTATCAAAATTAACATTTATTTGCTTGCTGTTTAAATGTAAAAAGATTATTTCAACATTATATTTTTAATACTCTAATAGTACCTTTTAAATAAATTAAAAACTAAAAATCTAAAAGCACACTGATTATAGCCCAATGAAGATAATTGTTATAAGAATGTAAATTATATAACAATCACACTAATACTACAAAAAGGGATATTTTTAAAGTAAAGCTTTTAAAGAAACTTAAAATGTAAAAGTGAGTATTAATTAATTATTCAATGTCGCAACAAAAGTTCAATTAAATTGAAGCTTAAATTCTAACTCTCAATTGAATTAGACGAGATAAAACATTACCTCAATAGAAAGACATAAGTAGTGAGATGACTGATCTTTGCAAGGAGCTTGAAGGCAGTAATTTACTTCTATTCTTTTGGCTCTGCCCTTAGTTTTCTGAAACATTAAAGCAGAAAACTCTTGATCTCTTAGAGCTTTTAATGATAATTTATAGTGGTAATTTTATGAATTCTGATATCACATGGTAAATGTGTGAATTATGAAAACACTAATATAGATGTCAAATGTCATTAAAAAACTTATTTAAAATCTCTTCAAGTTTTAATGTTAACATTTTAATGATATGAAAAGTAATAGCAAGTATGTAAATATTTAGTATTTTAGTTCAAATAAATTTAATATATTTGAAAATAGATATATCGGCTTTTTTCTATATTTGAATAGATATATAAATAACTTTAGCATATATCATTTTGCAATGTTTCACATATTCACTACTAAAAATAATGCTTTATTATACAAGATATTAATGCATTTAAATAGAATATTCTGGATTGTTTGAAATTCGCTCTGGTGGACATTTGCACAAGTCCATTGCTGTGGTGTTCAATTTTACTGGGGTTCACAATATCTTGAATCTGATCTAGGTCTGAGAGGGTTTGGAAACAAGTAAAATATTAATGGATAAATTTTATTCATGAAATATTTTGCTCATTATACAATGAAAACATCATTAAATTTTCTTAGCACATACAGCTTATGTGTATGTATGTGTATATATTAAAAAATGTTAACTTCATAATGTTTAATTCAGTTTCCAGAATACTTTCAATAAATAGTTCTTATAATAACTAAAATCAAATGGCAAAAATAAAGGATTAGAAAGAATCAATATTTTGTTTATATCTCAATATATCTTCTAACAAGTTTTAAATCAAGATTTTAAAACAGTGATATATATATTGTTATCACAAAAACTTTTTTTAACAATTATTAAAAATTAATGATAAAAATAATCCAGTTGCAAAGTTTTCAATAAAAATATTCTTATTTCAAGATGGTATTTTTCAATATCTAACATTTAAAAGGAATTTTAATATATTAATGTTCAGCTTTTTTAATAATTTAGACAACAAATTATCACCTTAATTAAAAACTATTCTTAAAGAAGGTTTTAAAATGTTTTAGGCCAAGCTTATTTTTACACATAAAATGATTTTTTAGGTGTCTTTTATTAATATTATCATAACCTATTCAAGAAATATTAATGTACAAAGTTATAGAAAAACTGGAGTAAATTAATAGCTTAAAAGCTAAAATATTATAACATAGAAACTAAAATTTCAATAATTGAGTACTATTTTAAATATCTTTTCTTATTTACGTGTATCAACATTTCGATTCTAAAATGCTGTTAATATGATCTAGTTTTAGTCGTAAAAATGAGAATTTTGTTTATAACAAAATAATTTTTAGAAGACAAAAGTTCACCTGAAGGTTTATTTTACAGGATAAAGGTTTGGTATTATAATACATAGTAAATTATTCAAAGGGTTAAGAATTTAAATCCAGTATCTGAATGAATAGCATAAGCTTCAAATGAAATATACAAGTTACAGTATAATTTTAAATATGCACCATAATTTTTTTTTTTTACTATGACAAATTATTTGGCAACTCTTATATCAAATAAAGCCCCAAAAGCTTAATAATTTTATCAGAAATAAATATGAAGTAGTAATTGAATCATAAGCATAAATGCTTGATTAGATTTCTCGAGAACACAATTTCTAGTAAAATTTTAAACAAATTAATAATGTATGGGTTTCATGAAATTAACTATTTTGACTTTAAATTAACTTTGTTCTTATAGTCATATAGTCAAAATAACTAAAAAAGAACTTTTTGCTAAATCAGCAAAACTTATGAATTTAAATAAATTTTAATGTGAAAATTAGTTCTTTCTAGTCTTCAGTTACTAATAGAATTTAAAGAAAGTCTCAATTCTTTAATACAAAATCTCTAGTGGTTATGT
This sequence comes from Latrodectus elegans, assembly GCA_030067965.1. Taxonomy (NCBI): domain Eukaryota; kingdom Metazoa; phylum Arthropoda; class Arachnida; order Araneae; family Theridiidae; genus Latrodectus; species Latrodectus elegans. The sequence goes on from CM057814.1 coordinate 12,229,350, forward strand.
TTCCACAATAACTATGATCTTGCATTTGACATTTTCAAGCAACACAAAGTAAAGTTCAAGTTTATACAATTTAATGCTATCATTCATATTTTTCAAACTATGTTTTTCTGTAATATTAAAAGCAAAGTTGAAGTATATATAATTTTTATTTAGAATAAATATTTTGCAGAAGTTATTTTTAATATAATATATAGACTATCTCAGACACAAAAATATACATCAATATTAAATTGATAGTTTATAATATTTTTTAATAAATAGTGTGTAGTTAACCACATTCTAAATCAGAGCATAATGCCTAATATTTATTCATCTAAAATAAAATATTTTCCATCCATAATAATTCTATTTCATTGTAGTATATTTATAATGAACCAAATTATAAAAATTTAGAAGTTATCAGCAAATATGCTATAACTGATATTTCCAAAAATGTTTGAAAAAATGATAGGAACTGATTTCATATAACACTCTTATTTCTAACTGGCATTCAGTATAAGAAAAACTCCATATTACCAAATCAAACAAGTGTTAATATACTATATAAATATCAATTATTATATTGAGTAACTAAAATTAAGATAAATATTTCAATTGAATTTGATAAATCTCAATAAAAATTTCATGCAAGTGGATGAAAATGCATAAATTTTCAACAGAAAAAGAAAAAACATACCTTTAACATTTCATTATCTTTTTCAGCATCATAATTTGGAATTTCTAAATTGAAAGAAAATGTACAAATTTAAAACAAAATTTACTAAAAAAAAAAAAAAAAAAATCAAGGAGAGATATTATAGTAATCAAATTTAATCACCATTATACAACCATTTCTGTTAAAATACATATATAGTAAGAACTTTCATTTATATTTTCTTATTCAAAAAACTAAAAGTACTCTTGTAGAAAACTTCTTATAAAATAGTTTAAAAATTTTTAAGATTTATGCAGGTGATTATTTATAACTAAACTTGCAGAAAAAATCTTAATACTAAAGATTTGCTTTTCAGTGTTCATATTTATCAATACTATCATTTATAACTATAATGACAAATTATTAATGAAATGGATTTATGCAATATTAATTCAAAATAAAGTACTCACCTAAAAATTTATAAAAATATTTTGAACTTGAAGATCCAATCTGTTCTTTACCTATATTTTTTAATATACCATCCTTACATAGCTTTTTCAAATTAGAATGAAAGCGCTTTTTGCATTCAGTTTCATAAGTAGGTCGTTTAGCATATTTGTTAAGTTTAGAATGCGATATGGCATCCATTGCCTGCAAAATACTTGAAATTTAGGTACTTAAAAATATTATTCATAGACATTACACTCATAGTAAATGAACTATTAAAAGCACTATAACAAAAAAGTTTTTGTATTTAAAAGATTAAAAATAAGAGACATAATATTCTAATTCATAGATAAGTATCCTTTGCTTCAAATTACAAAGTTTTGTAAACTTTTATAATTAAATACTTTTTATGTGGTTAATATAATGTCAGCACTTTTTATGAAGTCTAAGCACATACATTAATTTGATTCACTATTATATTTAACCATATAATATCTGAAAGAAATTAATGTGACTGGATGGCAGTAATAAATTACTTTCAGGGATAAAAACATTAACTTTCCACTGCATTAATTTTCTGATTAATATAACTTCTTTGTGTCCCTATACAGAGTGACAAAAAGACTGTTCAGATGTATACTAAAAATTAAAATTTTTAAAACTTTAATTCTATTAATATTCTGTAGGTATTATCTTCAAGTGTGTAAATTCAATGTTTATTAGATATTAAAATCATTTCAGCACACATTTCTGCCCACTTAAAAATTTTAAAAATTTTTATAACTAATAAAGCCCGTAACAGCAATAAAGAAGTTTATATCAATTTTTTTCCTTGTGCCAGCTAGGCTGACAATATTGGGTGCGATGCTCCACTTTATCATACTCAACAATATTTGGTGTGGAATCCAACAGCTTCAGTACACACATGCCATAGGGACCTATTTATAGAATAGGCAAACCATTCACACCTCATTCATACACAGAAAGGAGAGAGAGTACATCCATGCCCGAACCAGGATTTGAACCCAGGACCACCCTATCTGCAGTTGAGCACTCTGACCACTAGACAGGATGTTCGGCATTTATATAAATATTTGTAGCAACAACACTTGCTAACAGAGTATGGTTTGATAACCAATAGTCATTTAACATAAAGGTAATTGGATCAAAATCTACAATTCACAATAGAATGCAAACCACTATTAGCATCTACAACCGAAATGCAAATTGAACACTTGAACTGTACTAAGAATTCTTTGCTATTTATCAATTATTCACAAAAACATCAAAATCTTAGCTATTTACTGAAACTACTGCAATATTTTTTATTTCTAGAGATTTAAAGTTTGTGAAAAAGTAATAAGAATTTGATGTAATGCAAATTCAGAAGTATATAGCTGAATTTAGAAAGCAGAAAATACAATTTTTAAAACATGCAAATTAAGAACAAGTTGTATTCACATTTTATATAATTAGGGAAAAATTTCTAATACAAATATTTCATTTCATTAGATTATTTCCAAGTATCAATTTAATATATATGATCCCTGCAATAATTATCAATTATTTTTCAGCACATACAAATACAGTATCATAATTTCCTTCAACTGGTAAATATAAATATAAGTGGTTTAAAAATGAAAGCATTACATTTAAATGATTAAAATATATCGTTTTATTTCTTATATCAGCTTAAATATAGTTCCTAACATATTGATAACACATGGATTTGTCATTTAAAATATTATGAATCAACTAATTTAAATAGATAAAATTCTGAGGGAACACTTTCAATAAAAATCTTAGTCTTTAAATGAATTCTTTAACAAGGAATTTGGAGCATAATCGGTCTCATGAAATCTTCCAAAATAATTTGGTTATAAAGAATTTTAAAAATAATTAATAGATAAAATTAAAACTCCTTCATTTAAATTTATTATTATTTTAAAAGCTGTAATGTGAGTGTTTTAATAAAACACTTACAAAATTTTTGACTGTAAAATATAACAAGAAAATTTTCATTTAAAATTAGAGAAAATTCAGATTTTATATTTACCTTAAACAAATTTAAATACTGTGGACTCCACATAGGATTCTTTTTATGTATAAAGAAAACAAAGAATTCTTTATTTTCTTTATTAGTCCAGTCTAGAACATATGAATACTTTTTATTGTTCAAATACAACCATAAGTATTTCACTACATTCCGAGAAGACTGAAAAAAGAAAATCATATTGAACAAAAATTATATATTAGATTACATTTTTATCACTAAACTACTGAAAATATTATAGGGTTCCTCTGGTTTTCAAGAATCAAAATTTTTTCTAAGCTGTATCAATATTAGTTTTTTACCCTTTCTAATTGTACTTAAATATGCATAATTATATGCAACATTTTCCAATTACATTTGAAAATAGAAATAATTTTAAAAATGATATATTTTTATTTAAGTTAGAATTCTATCAGATAACTTCTTCAAAAGCCTTTAATTTATAGAACATAAAATTTTCATTTAATTAAACAGTATTTTTTATAATACTAAATTATATATTGTTTAAAAACTTTAAAATTTATTTTATACACATTTGATTCCTATTTATTAGTTTGCTATATAAATCTTAATATTTATTAATCTTATTTAAGCTTTTCAAAAATTAAGAAATTTAAATGTGCTGCGTACATTTTTATAAAATAAGCCGTTTTAGTGAAAATTTGTAAGCCACATTCAAACTACCCATGGACAACTAAAGAAATCTACTTGTTTCTAATTTTAAGTACTTCTCAAACAAAATATCCCTAGTTAAATTACCTATAAAATAAGACAAGTAATACTGTGATTTAACATTATCTCAAAATCTTACCTAGCAGTCCGTTTTGTCTGTAGATGGTCATTTAAACTTTTATCAAGGATAATCATAATTAATAGCATTTTTAACCTTTTAATTGAAAAAATAAGACAAATCCAAAACTTAAATCAACAGTTTTCCTAACTGAATTGCTTTGCAATAGTGCAGTCTAGAAAATTTGCATGAAAAAATTATATTGCTACAAGAACTACAGCTGAATCTACTGTTCTGATACTTTAAGAGGCCATAGAATTTCAGTCTTTAAAATGTCTCTTGAAATAAATGTCAACCTACATTTTCAGAACGTGCTTTAAGTTTACATTCCTTAACAGAAACAATATAGAAAAATATTTTAAATTAAGAGTTTTGACAAGTACAGCCTGCTCTATTAAATATAGATTTTTCATATGGGATTTAATATCTGATTTGCCTATATTTGAAACACAGAAGTTTTTCCTTGTAAACTAGACAGACACTAAACATGTTTCTTCTAATCCATATAAAAGCCAATTTTTGAATGGCTTTTCCAGAGTCAAATGTGGTCATAAAAAACATTTTCTATTAAGCATATTAAATAATTTATTTAAGCCTTTGATACACAAATCAATTCACTGAAATTATACATTTTTATCAATTAATATATATTTCAACAAAAAAAATATTCAGTGAATTTTATTAAATATAAAGAAAGAATTAAAATTGCCCTCCAAATTACACCTCGTGATATTCTTATTGGTGATTACTTAACTTCATACAATCTCAATACTATATTGAACTAGATTATCGTGAAGCTATTGTAGCTGAACCGAATCTATAATTCAGTTAAGTTATGCATACAATAACCATTAAATTATTAATAGTTGTCTTCTAGTAATAACTTAGAATTTAGTTTTGTTTTTGGACAATTTCATTGAAAACTTTACAAGACAAAAACATGAATTAAAAAATTATTTTCTTACAAAAATGCATCAAGATTTAAGTAAAAATTCTATTTTCTCTATTCATGATTTTCACAAAGGCAGACTTCCAGGAGTTTTACAAACCATGAAATAAGTATTATTTTATTATAGATTAATTAATCAATTGGTAAGATAAGTTTTAATAAAAATACTTAGAGCAAATTTAGAATAACTAAAAATATTTAAAGGTGATCTACATTTTCTGAAATCTAAATAGTAAGAAAGTGTCAAATTTTATATAGGAATAAAATAAATGACAGTATTTAAAGTAAGTTCTCATTTAATAACATTTAAACAATGTTTTTTTTTTTTTTTATAGAACTCAACAAATAAGGTGGGACCAATCAGCATCTACCAATTTATGGATTAGTTTAACAAAAATTTAAGATAGAAGAAAAAAATGACAAAATATCAATGTTATTTCAGGAAGTATTTAATATGAAAAGCTATCATTGCTATTACGATATATTAGTATATAACTTAACAAATACTCTGATAGTATTATTAGTTATAATTATTTCAATAGTAAAAAGATTATATAGCAAATATAGTTAATATAATTATGCAATTACTAGTTAGTTGCTTAATGATCTTTTGCATATGTGGGTTTTTAGACTAAGACCTACAATTTAAAGTGGATTCCAAACACTCAAGTACATAAAGTGGAATTTGAACCTATAAACCATTGAACTAAGGCCAGAACACTAAATATGAACTATATTATATATATATTAAAAACCTTCCAAGAAAGTTTATGCATTATAGAATATTCTTATAAATATTACAAACAGATAAATAATTCAAATACAATTATACTTATGTATATAAAAGTACTGAATAACTTTCAAGTTACAGTTAAAAATTTCATTAAACTAAAAATTTCATAAATACATTTTATAAGCAAATTCTTTTTCTTTAAAAAGCTACTTTAACTATTCTACAAATTTTAAAGATTTGTTTTTAAATATTAAATTAATGTTTTACAACTGGCTATAAATTGATGGATATAAATAAGAAATAATGAAATTAGATTTTAAATAAACTTCAAATATTTCTTACAATCAAAATACTTCATTTTACTCTTTCCTTTTTGATAATTTTCCCTGAAGGATTATTACATATATCCAAGAAAATGCTTTTTTACAAGTATAGAAAACGATCATATAGAATTGATAATGCATTATAATGGAGAGTGAGAAAAGGATATATAGAATAAAGTCAGACATCATAGTTTCACAGCTTACTGTAACTATATAATGTCATAAGCAAATAACAGAATCAGCCAGTTTGAATATGAGCATATAAGTAGTATTTGAGAAACTTGGAATCGTGCAAAATGTCGTTTCCAGGTTTTGACAATTCTAGGACTAGAAGTATCCGGTGATTGCTCATCACAGAATTGTGATCAAAGACTACAGAAGGAAACAGATACAGCACAATAGCAAATCTATTATGTATATAATAATTTGGCAGAAAATTATGTACAGATGGTTGATATAAATATTAGCCAGTTTGAATATGAGCATATATTTACTCTAATATATAACCTATATATATATATATGTACCATGACCTACATATGTACTCTAAGGTCTAAGCTGAATTTAATTTATTATTGTTCATAGTTAGTTTAGTACAGAAAACATTTAAAATTAAGGATTTAGGGTTAATCTGATCTATATTAGATTATCATATGAAGAATCTCATTACCTTTTTATCAGATATAACACAGTTGAGCAATATTGGCGATATGCTGCAGAATTGCTTGTTTGGAATAGAATTAAGTTTTATAAAAATCTTTATAATCAGATCTATAGCACAAAATTTATTATAAGATTATAGAGCAACATATTCTCATTGCTTTCTTAGAAGCATTGTAACAAAAAGATTTTTATTTATAACAATGTTTGTTACATAAGCTAAACATTATAAACCAGGGCATTTACCCAACAATATCACCTACTTGAAATGTTAGCACTCTCTTGTAAATTGAACCCAATAGTGCACATGGGAAAAGCTCAAATGGATAGAAGTCGATCAACATACACATTGAGTTGCACTGCTTGATGATAAGTTATCCTTCCCAAAATCAGAATGATAATTTAATACTTAACCTAGCATTATACAAACAATGAATGAGAAACTTCTTATTAACTATTACATTCACCATCATAAGTTAGATTTTTATTGGTAACAGGATGTCTTAATTGATCAAGAGAGAATTGTACATATAATACTATCTATTAAATTACATCTGTCTTACTTTTTTGTTTTATACATAGGCCTTTTGCATATTATATTTGTTTTACTTTTAACTGTTTATATTAATTGTCACTGTTAGTTTATGAACATAAGTAAACTAAAAAAATTAATAGCATTAAAATTAAAAAAGTATACTTACTAGATTCTTTGTTTTACCCTTTGCCATATCCTATATTAAAAATATATATAATAATTTTTATTATCTAATCATAATATTTAATATTGAAATTCATACATGATTAAGAACTCATAAAATTATTTTAATAATTCATATAAAAAATTAGTCCCTTTAAATGAATATGCTTATTACACCTTTTTAAGACTGTTGAAGCTTAAACTTTAAAAACTAAACAAAACTAGAAAGTATATTCTGGAAATTGTTTTGTAGGAAATCTACTTAAAGTATACATTATAATTACATTAACATAATGATCAGTATGTTTTTAATAACAAAAATTTAGAGATATTACAGAAGAATTTAACATCTATAGTTACATAATTTTTATAAGAGCTTGTTTGTCACTCAAAGGTCATTTTTTTGCACAAGAGGGCTAATTAGATGGGGACCTACGGCTTAAAGTGGATTCTGAACCACTACAAATATCCATGCCAAATGTGGGATTCGAACCCACGAATTGTTAAACCAAAGGCAAGAGCGCTAACTATTCGGCTACCAGCTCGGCAGTTTTTTATAATAGCATTCTGTATCATATTTTTGCAATATTATCACACAGAATAAGTATAACAGTAATAGCATGATGGTAGAAGAAAATCAGTACAAATAATACATGATCTTTTTAGTTTTTTGGCAATTAAAAAATCTTGCTTTAGCTAATCCTAATTTCTCTCTTTCTAAAGGTAAAACTGAGTATTACGGTCACAACCTCACCAAACGGATGAACATTTTTTTTCACCAAACAGAAAAGATGTAGGCACTGGAATTTGATAAGCCTAAAAAAGGTTGAATCGTCTTTTTCTTTTTAGATGCTTTAAAAGGAATTGATATAACATTCCTTTAATGTTTTTAAATTTCATTTGGCAGATACGGTACTTCACAAATATGGGCTATTTTAAATAATTTTGTGTTATGATCAAATTATGTTATTAAACATCTATATTTTTAAAATACAGACTTTAAGTAGGATATATTTAAAGGATAACAGTTTAAAGATATATCAATAGCAACTTTAAAACAATACAGTTCATAAGCACACTTTGAGAAAAAACAATTTAAATAGAACCTACAGAAGCTGCACAATAAACATTTTCTAATCCAAAGCCAAACATATCTGTAACGAAAAAACTTACATTCAAATAGTTTTATTGATTAATAAATTTTCACACCTTTAAGCATTGAATACAATATAAAATTTTAATAAGAATATATTTAAATTAGAAACGATATTACACATGCCGATGAATTATTAAAACTTTAATTTATACATCAAAGTATAATGAATAATTTAAGACTCACCTTCAATTACTTTTAAATTAAGATACACTTTTGGAACTTTAGAAGACTATTAAAAATAATACTAAAAACACAACAAATTCGACAAAGATGTAGCAAAAACACGGCAAATGTGAAAACTAAAAACACTTTACTCTAGTAACCAGTAACAACAAACTGAAATTTAATGTCACATGGCAAATATCATCCAATGAAATAAAAGTGAACTGACACTTATAACCGCGAATAATCATGCTCGCCGATGAAAGCAGCAAACGAGACCGCGTCCAACTTTCAAAACAAGCAGTTCTTGCATTTTAAGGACACTTTCAGCAAGGTTTATTTTCACTTAAATTGCACTCTCCGAAATAAGTGATCAAAATTATTATTTCTAAAAAAATTATGTTGATAGTTAAGGGCTCATTTTGCATTTATTAATATTAACACTAAGTATTCAATAAAGATATTTTAAGCATGTTATTCATCTTATTGACTTTGAGATCAATACTTTAATGAAATGATTTTTAAAATCACGGAAAGTGTCAATCTTTTATTTATTGATATTCTGAGGCAAAACTTACAAGCCCTGTTATTCCCTGCAATTTTATCCACGCATGCAATACCCTGCTATTTGGTTATAAAATTTTACCTTATATAAGAAAGAATTGTTCTTTTATTTATAAACTAGGTTATAACAATCTAGTAAAATATTTTTTCTTTGGTGTAACTTTAGCTCAATATTAGAAAAGTTTCCTATTATAAATAAATGTAAGAAATTCACTAAATAATGTGAAGTAAAAAGCTAAAAATATAAGAAAACTAGAAATTAGATAAAATATTTACTTTTATCTAAAGTTAAATTTCAATAAACTTTAGATTCATTATATTTAAGAATTATAGAAGATAAAAATATCTTTTCAAGAAGATTTTAATTTTGTTTATATTAATCTTGGTAATTTCATTTTAAAAATAGGAACTTAAATCATTATAAAAGTAATTAAATATATTCCTAAACTTATAAAATTATTTTAATTTAAGTTAATTTTTACAAATAAGTTTCCCCAACACAGTATGAAAATTTCTTTTCTGATGATTATTTCATCTTCTTTAACATAATTTACTGAAAAACATTAAGATTTAAATAACAATATTTTCTCTCAAATATTTTTCAAATGCCTGGAAGAGTTTAGAAAGACTACAACAAATGTAAATATTTATTTATTCTAACAAATTTCAAAACATGTGATATCATTTAAATTACAAAAAGGTTTTAAAACGATAGATGTTTAGATTTGCCTACTTATTTGGCGATTTTCTTTTTAATCTGCAGATATATATTTGAAAAGTTGAAGAATATGGTAATGTTTAATATTACACATAATGTGAAGAAATTGATATTAAATAAGCTTTTAGAATGAAATATGTAAAGATTTTCTTCAGACAATTCTACAACCTAGTTATTTGTCAGTAATAGTATTAGTATAATTACACAGAGGTAGTTTTTAAAAAGACAGATTAGTATAGTTGAAGTATTTGGCAATAAAGTTGTTTTTAATTCCATTTGAAATAATAAAGAAACTAAATGGAAAAAACTTAATAGAAATTATCAAATCAACCCAATTATGCAAGTCATTATGCAGTCTTATATTCGCGGTTGCTTTTAAGATTATAAAATTGAACAATGTGATGCACTTGCAACAGGGTTAGATGCTTTTAACAGCAAAAAGTTTAAAGATTAATGAAATTACCTAAGAAAAGTTACTCCAGGAATTTTCTCTGAGGATCTTCTTGTATATCTGCAAGCACAGTAAGCAGCCATAATTATTTAAAATTAGAAAATTCAAAATAACAAGTTCAACAAGATGCTTAATAGTAGACAACATGTTTCAGTGCAATGTTTTGGAAGACAGTGGGGGCGTGACAAATACTACAAGCGCTGACCAATAAGGCAACTATTTTATGTTCCTTTCCCCATTGCATGAAACATATATTCCCCTCAACGGCCAAAATAAATACTGGTGTGTGATTCCCCTTCATCTTCTATTATATACAAACTTTTCATAGATTTGCTTCATTTCAATTGATTAAATTTATCTATCCATTATTCATTTCACATTTTTAAGATCTTGATATAATAAAAAAAGCATTATAGATTTAGAGGACATTTTTTTTAATAAAAAATATGGGTAAAGTTTGCAAATTTCATACGCATAAGAAAAAAATCATAACCCCTAATCAAATTTCAATCATTAGCAATATATCATGATTTATGTTAAACTTTAATAATATTCAGTCAAATTTTAAAATGGGAATAAGCAAATCATTTCTATGAGTTAAGAGAACTCACTTGCATGAAAGGAGCCCCACGTGAACGAAGGGCATATTACAGCTCCAAAATAGTGTTCTAAATTTTTGACGAGTTATGTGAAAAATTCAATCTTACTCATTGCAAGCTATAAGCCTACGAGCATAAAGCTCCAAAACTGTTTCTGTCATATTACTACTACTACCCACGTGAAGGAAAGTGATGAGGCAATCAATCAATCCAACAATACGATATCAATCTCTGTATCTGCTGATTAATGTTTCTTCTCAAAACTGCTTGCCGCGCATAACACAACCTTTCTTAAAAATTAATGCAAATAATTTGCTTTTCAGCAAAATTAAATTACAATTGAATTATTTATTTTATTGTAGCAAAATTTCTTTGATTTTCGTATAATATATTTAAATAAATTTGTATTATATTTATTTTTTACTTAAACTAATATTTTCATTGACTATAAGAACGGAAATTTAACCTAAAATTGATTTTACAGTGAATGAAATTGAGTCCTAAAAAAAATTTTTATGTAATATTTTTAAGAACATTTCATGAAATTCTTTGAGAAGGAAATATTGCCGCCAAACTCACAAAATGTCCTACTGAATTAATAATCATGACAATTATTAAGATAAACTGTTACTATTTTTATCTGTAGGTATACTGTCATAGTCAAAAAATTTCCACTTGCATTATACATCAATTGACCAGACCAATGCTTCTGCTGCCTAAACTTATTCAGTCTAGTTTAAAAACTGATATTATTATTATTATTTTAATGCTGTATTAGTACTTTCTGAAACTAAACTATTATCTTGGGAAAATAATATAGTTTTGTAAATCTTCATTGAAAGTTTTATTTAATGACAAGTTTGTAAAAAAAAAAAAAAAATGTAATAAAATAAGTAATATTAACGTTATGATATCATTACAAATTTAAGATATGAAACAGAAAGCTGAATAAAATGTTTCATTAATACAAATCAATATTGTAATTTTTATAAAAAACAGCATTTACATATTTAAAAGTAAAATATTTTAGCAATTTTGAGTTTTGGGATGGAGTGTCAACACAATTTGAAAAAATATTTAATATGATTTGTAAAATGTATAGGAAATTGGCATACGTATAAGAATTTAAAGATATTGAAATTATTTCCTAGGTAAAAAGTTGCTCATGACACAAGGTTTTGAACTGTATTATGTGATTTTGTAGAGAAATGATTATCTGGAGTAAACTGCATGATAAATCTCAAACCTAAAATAATTTGAGAGGTTTGAAATTATAACTCTTAGTTTTACTGGTTTCAAAAGGAAAACCTAATTTGTATTACATGACATTAACATTTTTAATTTTTTTTATTTGTTCCTCAGAATTATTCAAAATTGTAACATGTGTTTCACTGAAAAATATTTTAAAAACTTCACTAACCATTTGGCTTGCCTTGCTACTAGCTAAATAGTTTGTGCTCTAGCTTTCATTTCCACAGTTTTTTATTTTACATTACATACACATTACATTACCAATTACAATTCGTTCAGTGTAGTCATCAGTTACAGTGCTTAATAGTTTAACTTCTGCTAAATAGTTAGTGCTCTATCTTAGTGCCATAGTTGGCCTCTATCTTATGTTAGTTTCTACCTCCATCTATGGCAATGATTAGTGCTCTATCTTAGTCTCTCTTTTTAATGCCATATTTGAATTCAAGTTATCAAATTAATGCAAATTCAACCTAAAATACTCTTGTCTTGTGTAATTAAAATATTTTATGTCATTTCTAAGTACTGAAATATATATAATACTGTAGGATTAAAATTTTTTCCTTAATAACCATGTTACATCTAATAGCAAAAGTATGTTATATCAATTCCTAGTATATATACCTAAATTAAGATTTTTCTTATTTACTAATAAGCTTTTTCATTTTTTTGCGGCCAAAAGATTTTTCCAATTTTTTTGCTGTATTTTACATTTTTCTTTTTGATTAATACTGGTTTACATATTTAAAAATAAAAGGGAATGAATATTAGACTATATTTGTTATGCACACTTTTGTTGGGATTTTAAATTTCTTAACAGTATTTTCTATTATATTTCTTTCAATGTGAATATTATATTTCTTTTTTAGTGATTGTGGTAATGGTGAAATTTAGTTATCAGAAATGTTAAGCTTGTCATATTAAGAAGAATAAATCTAGCATGAAAATTGATCATGCATGATTAATTTAAATATTGAATAAAATGAAGTCCAAATTTCTATTTTTCTATGAGGTATAAAGCTGGTAAGTTTTAATTTTATTTGTTAAGATTGTTTAAACATAGATGATAAGCTTATTAGAAAGTATTTTAATTATTTCATATGTGGATGTGCTTCAATATTCTTTGCATTTGAAAGAAATCTTGAAAAATATAATTCTTGAAAATGATAAGTACATAACAGTCTTTTTTTCACGAGTAATGTTTTCATTACTGTGCAAATGAATCAAATAATAAAATTATTTAAAATTAAAAGGAATCTATATTTCTATTTAAAAATTGGTCACTTTCGCAACTATGAAACATATTTTATACTATGAGTATCTTTAAAATGTTGCTTCATAGCTAGAGATAGAGATACTTGAAAATTCTTATGAGGCGAAAAAAAATTATTCTGGTATCATAGGTCAACACAAATGATGAAATAATCATGGATTTCACAGTGTCAATTAAAGTCTGGATATTATTGGCAAAATATGCAATAATGCTATGACTGCCAAAATATATAATAATTTGAGATTTCAGATAAGTCAAAATCAATTCTTATTATCCTGTGAACCATTCCCATCAAAAAATGTGATGCAAAACTTTGCAGTTTAATGTTAAAAATCTTTATCTCATTTTATATAACCTTTAATACACCAGCTAAGCTTTTACATCATTGTTGTCATCAATGTTCCCTTGTCATATTAGCATGATGGTATAAGAAGTTTTGACAGTTCACCAATTTTTTTTTTTAAATTTTACTTCCTTTCTAGACATTTTTGTCAGTGTAGAAGTTTTCAGATAAAAGGTTATCAATTTTTACTGAGTTTGAATCATTCTGAGGATCATGATCTTACTTTGACGATTTTTGTTTTCTAAAACCTTAATTTTTATCAATTCTTTATTGCTTGATACAAATTGGACCATAGTTTTAAACCATTTTATTCTTTTTTCATATGATGTATATTGCTTCCTTATGATGTGATGTATGATCATCCTTATGATGTACATATAATGTATATTGCTCCAAAACTTATAAAAGTTAATTAAAATCTGAATGCATGAGTACCAAGCCTAAAATACTATAATCAAAAATATCTATAAAAGGGAAGTTTAGAAAAGTTAAAAATGAAACTGTTAGAAAATGTTTGGTCAGGGATACAGTTACTGAAAATCTTACTTAAAAAAAAAAAAAAAAAAAAAAAATTAATTCACTGTATTTTAATAATAATCAGGCCTTTAAAAATTCAGTGCATATATTTGTGAATTAAGTAGGTTTGCACGGTTTCTCAATATTTTCCAATTGGTTGTTTCTTGAAGTTACAATATTTTATGTCATTCATCTTCCATAGTTCCTTTTATCACATCCATTAGAATTACTTTTAAAATTTTTATAATAAAACATTTATTGGTCTTCCAACAAAATTCACTAAAGATCGATTTCTATGAAACTATTTTACTTGTTCTCTCTTTATTCAGCAGAAAAAAACTTACTGATTTTTTATAATTTTACCAAATCTTAAAAAAAAGTTTTTTTGAAGCTCTACAAATAAGGTGCAAAAATTTTTAATGTAATTTTTCCAATTGATCACTGTCTTACTGGTAATCCAATTGTTCCTTTCTTCTTTTAATGGAAGTTACTTTTTAGTACTAACTGTAGATAAATCTGAGTCCACAATCTTGAATAAGAAAGAGGCTCGCAAAAGAGGCTTCTTTTTTAAACCCTCCAGATACTCCTACTGGCATGAGAAATGTCAAACTTCTTCTAAAATAGGTCATGCGTCACCAGCGAAAAATTTATTACAAAGAGAAAGCAATTGATGCCTCTTGGAGGACCCTGCTGACCTCATGTATCCCCAGAGATCTACCTAGATCTATAGGGTCTCCTACTTCAGGTTACTTACTGAGCATGATTTTCTCCAGAAGCATCTATATCGCATAGGGCTTGTGGATTCACCCAACTGCATTTTATGTTGGGAACATGTTGACATGGATGGCGAGCATCTTTGGAAATATTCTGCCCCCCAGCAAGCTCACTCTTCTTCACATTTCAAGACACTCTCCACTCCTGGAGATATTTCTTTTCTTTATTGGACTGCAAGACTTATTATGCTCGAAAGAGCCAACATATGGACGTAATTAAAAAAAAAAATCTTGAATAAGATTTTGGATCCCCTGACCAACATTACATTTGGAACAAATCTGTTTTGAATTTGCATGGCACAATCTTTTACATTACATCACCATTTTTATTATTTTTTTTATGTAAAAGCTCATGTCATGGTCATTTATTCATGCTTTTTCATGCCACAATCCCAAGATTATGGAAATAATCCATTGCATTCTTTTAGTAGAAATCCCAACTTTTAATTATTTTTTTTCTTCAAAATTTGAGATAAAAATAATAAATTATATCTACATTGAAACAGGTTTTTTTTTTTTTTTTTTTTTTTTTTTTAAAGCTATTTTAAATTTTTATTTAAATTTTTATACTGTCATAAATATATTTAATACTTGCTTCCATGAAAATTGAAAGGTATAAAGTGAGCTAATAGAATAATTCTGGTAGCATCACAACATTTAGCACATTTGATAATAATTTTTTCACTGAGATGGTTGAAGGGATGATACATCACTATACGAATATATATCTGTTAAACAGTGGTCACAGTTATAATTTTTCACTAACAGTGATAATTTTTCCTTCTTTATATATATATATATATATATTAATCTTAAAAATATCAATTCAAATAAAGTGTTATGTTTGACAATATTCAAATCTTAGTTTGATTTATAAACTATTTGACAAGATTACTGCCTTCAATGATTAAAATAAACACAAATTTTATTTTTAATTATTAAAATGTTTACTAACCTAGCAAATTTGTGCATGTTGCAAAATCATTGCCAAATAAAGTGATATAAAATTTATGCCTAATAATAGAGAACTGTATAGCGGGTAAAATGCGTTGAAGTGCCCCAAACTGGCTAAACGGTTGTGAATGCATTTGCATAGCTAGATTTTTGTTTCAGGACGTAAGATGATTGTATGTCATGTACGAAATTTGTTTTGTGTACAACCCTTCCATTAAATGAGTAATTTTATTTGTTTACAATTTAAGAATTTGCTATGTTAATCTTCCTGTTATTGGACTTCAAATTTTTTAAAAGTTATATCATCTCGAATTATTGGAAAATATATTCTTTATAATTTTTTAAATATTGTTTCAAATTTTTGAAAACTATATTGTTTGAATTTTTTTTAAAATTATATTATTTAAAATTTTTAGTCGGTTGACCAATAAAAGATTTGTACGTGGTGCTTATCATGTGCCTGGTCAGTTTGATTCATACATCATAGAATATGTATGGCGGAGAAACCATATAGAAAATAAAATAGAAGATTTCTTCGAAGACTCTTAAGACCATTCTTTCCCAGCCAGGTGAGTTTTTTTTTTTTTTTTTTTTTTTTTTTTTTAAAATTTCATTCTGAGGGATTATTAGAAATTCTAGTTTTTATAAAAATGTATGTTTACTTTGATAAATACATCTTTAAGTAAGCTTTATTGCGCTTTTCGTTTTAGTGTTAAATTGTGCCATACTGAAATTTTTTTAAGGTAGGTGTCATTGCACGGTATATTAAAATTTGAGTTTAGAATTAGAATTTTATAGTATTAGAATAGTTATTAGAATTTTAGTACTTCTATAGTACTTACTTATAATGAAATATTCAATTTTAGATATTTGGAATTCAAAGTAGTGCACAATTCTAAAGTAGAAATTCGAGCGAAATCAGTATTGTATAAGCGGATATTGTTCTTAGTGACGTAATTTAAGTTGGCGAGATAATTGTGCAGCTTGGTGTAGAAATAGGAAATTGCTCCAACCTTGTACAGTCTCGTCTTTTATCGAAATTTAAATCTTATATATGTCATTTTCTAAGTTTATTTTAGCCAAACTATCAAATGGTTAGCACTCTTGCATTTGATTCAATAGTTAATGAATTTGTATGATTGTAGTAGTTTGGAAGTCATTTTAAACTCTAGGTCCTAGTCTAATTAACCTTTGTATGCCAAAATAAACCATCAAGTGAGAAGCAAAGCAAACCTAAATTTGTTTTATCCTAAATCAGATTTCTGTCTCAACTTAAAAAAATAATGTTTATATAAAATGTTTATAGAATATTTTAAAAGTATGTTTTCTTTATATATATTGGTGTGGTGACTTAATTTATGATTAATTCAACCAATTTATGTATTTATGCATTTTAAATTTTTGTATAGCAATTTCATTTTTATAAAAAAAATCTTTTAGTGTCATGATTTATTATATTCTTTTATTTTTTGTTATAAAATATATCTATGGAAAAATATTCTAAATTATCTACATTATGTAGAAACTTATTTTTTATTAATATAATGAAAATTTCAAAAAAGGTAGAAGTGTGTTTCAGACAACTGAAGAATAAATAAATATATTCATATACTGATATAAAGGCTTGAATATCCGTTAATTAAGCTATTTACTATAAAAAATATTATATTATAAAAAAATTTTCTATACAAAAATTTTACTATAAAAATATTTATATTTGATTTTGTTATATTCAATTAACAAAATTTATATTATGACATCTAAGTGAAAAAAAAAAAAAGAAAAAAAAAAAAACTTTCCCTTCCATTATATATTTCCCTCTTTCATGTATTTAAATGACTTTTTTTATAAAGTATGCAATCTAGCTATGTATATTAACTTTTTTTTATTGAAACTATTATCAGTTTAGCATTTATTAAATGAACTTTTTTTTCTATAAGCAAAATTAAAATTTCTGTTTGTAGTACCAAAAAATGTAGAAATATATATATATATATATATTAAGAATTAAGCATTTATTGAACAGACTAAACTGCTAAGTTAAAATATGTTAATTATGAAAATAATATTTGAAAGTGAATTTTTGTTACTCTTTTTAAATTATGACTTTTATTTATTTATTATTATCCACTATTCATCTGAAAAGTAAAGTATTCATCAGGTTAGAAGCAGTAAGATTTGAATAGTAAATAGAAGGAATTATTTAAGTGTAAAACATTTCTTAATAGTTAATAATTTTTTTCATTCTCTATGATTAAATTATAGAAAATTTTCATTTCAAAGTAAATCTCTTGGATTTTGTGTTTGTATTAACTTAGGAAATTATGAGTATGTTTATAATAATCTTCTATTTTCTTTTGTTTATATCATTTTAATATTACATTTGTACATGATTTTAGTATATTTCTTTCCAGAAAATAGATTAATTATTTGACTTTTTTTATTTTGAAACTGTATATATTACCATTAATTATTATATAACCAGTATATATTACCATCTAATACAGTGATAGGGAAACTTTTTTTAAGATGGGCCATTTGTAATAACTAGACGATCGTAGTGAGCCAAATAATGCTTAATCGTTAAAAATTTATGTGTTCTATAAACATATACATGTTATTATATATATATTATATAAATATAACATGTTATTCGTATGCCAACTGAATGCACCACTAAAAAAATCTTTCTTGCAAGGCCAATGGGAAAGCGTTCCAGAGGTAGGCCCAAAATCAGATGGATTGATTGTCTTGATAGGGACTTTAACACTATTGGAACATCTAATTGGAAAAGTGCTGCTGAGTACAGGCCAAGATGGAATAAGCTCATTGAGAAGGCCAGGACCCACACAGGGTTGTAGTGCCATTGTTGATTGATTGATAAACATATACATATATTATTACATACACTTATTATTTTAATAGTAAAAAAGCAAAAGGTAAGAAAATTGTAAGCACAAAATATAAAATGAATTTAGTGTAGTTCTTGATGTGAAGTATTATCACTTTATTTTCTGGTGTCAATACCAGTTGATGGTGCATGAGAAAAATGAAATTGAGACTGTTTTATCAAAATTTCATCTTAGTCTGGTTAAATATGCGAAGCACAAATTCTTAAAACTGACGAAAGCTGCTCATCTATAATTCTGTTTCTTAAAGAAGTTTTCCTAAGCTTCATTTTTGAAAAGATTTGTTTGCATATATAAGATGAGCTGAACATTGTCATTATCTTCATTGCATGAGTAATTAGATTTGGGAAATTATCTAAACTTAAATTTTTATAAAATTCTAGTAATGATACTGTATGAAAAGTTTGTTTCAGGAGAGTATTACAGTTAAGTTCTATTAACTCAAGTTGAAATTTTGCATCAACTTCTTCGTAATTAACATTGAATGGGGTCGCAAAAATACTAAGCTCTGGTTCCATTTTTCTAAAGTCCTGAAATCTCCTTTCAAATTCTGAAAATAGTTTTCTCAAATTAATTTCGTATTATTTTAATCTTATTGTTTGATATAGTGAATTTTATAGATTGTATTTTTGGAAAATGAGAAAAATCAGATTTCGATATCTAATTAGCAAATAATAATAACTGTAATTTGAAACTCTTCAGGTATTGCCAAATATCGTGAAGAAACTGATTTTTCCCTTGCAATTTGAGATTAAGTTTATTCATGTGTACGAGGAGGTCTGTGAAAAAAGCAAAATCAGAAAGCCACGTTTCGTTTTCTAAGACGTCAAATTGATTATAAATGTCTTTATTAAGAAGAAAATTCACAATATCGTCTTTTGAATCCCAAATTCTTTCAAATACTTTTCCAGCACTTAACCAACGTACTTTTGAATAATACAGGATATCAGAATTCTCAGCATGTATGTCAGACTCCAAAAACTGTTGAAACTGGCGTTGTAATAATCCTCTGGAACAAATCATATTTACTACTTTTACCACAATATTAAGTATATGGTCAATATCTAAAGCCGATTTACAGAGAGCATCCTGATGTATAAAGCAATGCAAAAAAAACTACATCATTTTCCGGATACTTAGAATTAAATTTCCCAACAAATCCTTGATTGATTCCAACCATATTAGGAGCACCATCTGTAATTACATTACAAAACTTATCAATAGGTAAACGAAGTTTATCGATACGATTTTCAAATTCACAAAATATATCGGCAACAGTCGTTGTTCCTTTCATTGACTGCAACCTTGCAAGTTCTTCTGTAATTTCAAAGTGGGCGTTAATTCCTCTTACAAATATGATTAACTGCACAGTATCGCTGATATCTGTATTTTCATTCATAGTAATTGAATAAAAAAAGTTTTTTTTTGAGCTTTTGTAGTCAGTTGTGAAATCAGGTTTTTATCAATATTTTCAATTCTCTCGGTGATTGTTCTTCTTGAGAGAGACAGTGACTGAAAATCATTTTTCATTTCAGGGCACATAATATTGCACACATCTATCATGCACTACTTTATAAATTCTCCATCTGAAAATGCTTTGTTAGATTTAGCAATATTATAAGCCAACACATAACTGGCTTTCGTAGTGCATCTTTGAGAATGATTAGCTCTCTGAAATAATTGTTGTTGACTTGATAAATTTTTTATTAAATCTTTTGATTTAATTTTTTTTATCTCTTCACTTAATGATGAATAGGAGTGGTTTTCATGTTTGCTCTTGAAATGGTGTTGAATGTTATATTCTTTTAAAACTGCAACAGTTGTATTGCATACAGGTTTTTCTTTAAATAAAGTAAAGAAATATTTCCTCGTCCATTCTTCTTTAAAAACTCAACATTCTTAATCCACTTTTCTTTTTTTAACATTCATTTTAGATGTTACCTACTACGAAGAATAACACACAGAAACGCAATTGACGAAAGCTTACTACTAACTTATGCTCTTGCGCGGGTATTTGTTGAGGCAGTGGGAGTTTCGGGGATTACACAAACAATTACTCGAGTCACAGCAGGCTGTTGCAGATGACTGACTAAGTCGCTAACTGACTTACCTAACTACTAGCTAATTGACCAGTTCGGGTGGTCTGGCTTGTATTTATACCTACCTGCAAGGATTGTTCGGGAGTTGGATTTTTTCGGTTCTTTCAGAAAAACAGAACAATGAATCGAAAATGCGAAAGTTTCTGAAAGTTTCGAGCGAAGAGGAGTCAGCTGTTTGGGTTGAATGGATTTGTCTAGGATACTATTGTGTTTTGAATATCGCCGCAGATAGTTTTTATGCGGGTCGTCACAATATGAAGCAAGAACGCGTTCAAACATTCTCACGACTGCACTCTTAAATGAGCCGGATTAAACCTTTCTGTGGGCCGTAGTTTCCCCATCACTGATCTAATATATACTGATTATATTAGATGGTAATATAGATATTATATTATATTTTCAATTATTATTATTAGCTAGATTTAACAAAGTTCATATAAAAAAGTAAATTTTATGAACTGTAAATTAATGTCTTGTATTTATTTTTTTATTTATTTTGACTGCATCAGAGACATTTACTTTAAATTATTTCTGCAATTTTGGAGGTATCCGAAGTTTGACTACTACAATTTTAAGCTGTTAAATTAACATGTGATCTGGTGCTCACTTTTCCAAACTTCACTTTATGTAAGTGGTAATTTTCATTCACTCATTTTGTAGGAATAAATAAAAACTCAGTCTTAAAGAAGAGATTAAAATGTATAAACACTACATCAGATTTTGCTGATTTGGAATAAAATATTTTTGTTATAAGAATAAAATCTTTGCTTACCATCTAATGTTTTTTGATGAATTATTTTAATTGTGTTATTTACATACTTTAATAGAAAAAGAGTTTAATATATTGTTGTTATCAATATATTAAACTCTAGAATCTTAAAATATGAATTAGAAACTGTTATTATTTACTTGCTCTAATTGTTAACAAGCTGAGCTGCCACCCAAATGATTATCATTCTGGTTGAACAGTTTGGATGTTTATAGTTGTTTAGATAAGGGCTAATTAAAACACTTTAAATTGTCTATTTAGCTCTTATATGTAAAACTGATTCGAATGACAAGCAAATTAATCTTTAATAAAGCCAAATAATATTGTTATTTATATTTAAAAAAATGTGTGAGTTTGAATTAAAATATTCTTTATTTTGAAAAGTTCTTTTGGGGAAAAAAAAAAAAAAAGAAAGATAAACGATGGGTCATACAAATCAATTCCAAATATATTAGGCAAAGGAATCTAAATTAAAGGAAAGATTTCTCAAATTCTGGAATATATATATTATATAATGAAAAATGTGTTTACAATAACCTTTTTGGTGAAAATCCTTGCTTATAAAGAATTCATAAAATAAATTTTAAAATAAACTTAATAATTTTTCTATTATATACAAGAAGTTATTATTCAGTTATTCAAGAAAATTAAAGCTAAAAGAATTTCAATAAAAGCATGCATTATTCCAGATGAAATTTATTTCAAATAACAGTTTAGCTAATTCTATTATGGGTAATATTTTCCATTTTTGCTTTGTTAATTCATATGGGGATGTCATAATTTGAGTAAAATTATCATTCATTCTCTTGTAAATGATTCCAGTCATGGTGCATTTTAACTGAATTAATCATTGATCAATGGGCTTTTAATGTGATATCAATATAAAAATTATATGAAGTTTTTTATGTATGTATACGTGTTATAAGTTGTGAGAGTTACATAATATGTTCAGCTCAAAAATCAATATAAATTATGAAAAAAATGGCAAATAAAATTAAATGCTTGGTAAAATAATTTAAATAATAATAAATTTGAAGTAAATAGATGGTAAAAAATTTCAACAAATTTAAAATTATAGCTCATTGAAAATGGATAAAAAAAAATTACTTAAGGCAGTTAAGGAATAAAAAATTACTTTTGTATCCCTTGAATTCTCTACAACATTATTGTTACAATGCTTTTGTAAAATTTAAATTATTAGTTTGTGGCCTGTAAATTCACATGTTCATTTTATTCATCCCTAATTTTAATGAATACCCAAATAGTAATTACTCCTTTTATAATTAACCAATTGGCTTTGTTATTTACTTGCATTACTAAAATTGTGTAACTGATCTTATTTTTGTAAATATATCATCCAATTACATTTGTTGATTAATCAATATTATCTTATAATAAAATTCATGTCTTTTTAACACAATCAGATGTGTTTATTTATATTACTAATTTATCAATTATCTTTTATACTAAAATAAATATTTTATTTCACTCTTTTACATGTAAATTTCTTAAGGAATGTTTTGAAATAATATGCTTTCAATGATTATTATTTTTCACATCTGTAGTTCAGATATTTAATTGAAGTGTTTTAAGTATTTTCTTACTGAATAGTGCTTATTGAAGTTTTTAAATTTGTTTCATTATTTGTATATTAATAATTGTTTAATTTAAATGAAATTTTAGAGTTTTTGTTACATTATTGCAGCATTGTCATATTGATTGAGCTTCAAAGTTTACGGAGAATTCCCAATTTAATTTTACTCTGTGTGTGAAGTCCATCATGCAATATCCCTGATGAAATGAGATAATGTTTTTACATTATCTGATTGTATACATCAGTTGTGTCATATTTTGTAAAAAACAGATACATCCATCAGAAAATTGCTTTTCAATTTTATTTTGTTCAACCTTAAGTTTTACTTTATATTTTTACTTGATTGTCAGATTTTTTACATTATTGTAACTAGGTACTAATACTATGCAATCATCTTTCATGATTGCATGTTATTAGCGATTAGTTTATATCATTAGAACAAACTTTATTGGTTATTGAAAATTATCTAAATAACATTATCATTTATATTAATTGTTTCATATTTTTAGTGAATAAGCTGCTCCATAACTTTAAAAAGTGTTTTGTAGTTCTGCTGATTGTTAATTATCAGATGATCTCTTGTAAAGAAGAAAAAAGATAATAAAAAATTATTGTTCTTTGTGTTTAAATTTACAAATATAAGCATTTGCAGTATATTTCCTAGATGAAATTGTACTTTTTTTTTATTACAACCACATTGTAAAATATTATTTAAAAAATAACAAAAGAAATTTTTTCATAAATATGATTATATATGAAGAATTATGAAGCTGAACAATAATATATAATGAAAAATTGAAATTTTGTTTCGTACGAAAAAACTAATAGAGGTACAATCGAGTCTTCATTCTCTGCATTGAGAGAAATTGAAATTTTAGATCCTCTTTTAACTGATAACTTAAATATAGATATTTAGCAAGTACACATTTAATAAATTTTTAAATTAAGCAAAATTTTGCTATATAATTAAGCTAATGAAATATTGACGGTTTATTTAATTAACATTAAGTTTTTATTTGGTACATTTAAAAAACATGCTTTTTTGGTATTGCTTGCTTTTTTAGAACTTTTTTTCAATTTTTTTATTATTATTTAATATTTTTTTGAAGTTATTTCCTAATTGAAATTTTAAGCTTCTAGAAAGCTCAGAAATCTTTGCATTTGCATATTGGGAATAAATTATTTTCCTAATAGAAGATTGCACTTAAAATTTAAAAAATGTAAATAAAGTGCTAATTTTTCATCACTTCTAAAAAACTATTTTTAAATAAGAGAAATGTACCAAAAATTAGCATAATTCTTCCTTCTGTAGAATCCCACCCAAAGATTGTGAAAACCTTATTTTTTGCTTATAGAGTAATTAAATTATCGTTTATTAATAGTTTGTTAACATTAAGCACAATAGTAAGTTCATTTTCAGTACTATAGGACAGGAAAATATTTCTGAAATTAGTTTACAGTGAATTTGTTTTCTATATTTTTAATTTTGTATCAGCTTAGCTGACCAATATTTTTAAAATAATTTTTGTGGATTGGTATGAAAGTAAACTATTTTACTCCTTTCATGATAATTACATCTAAAATGTCATAATTATATATATTGTAATTGATTATTATGAAATTGTATTGCAATTACTTTAGTTGCACATTCACGAAATACTTCATTATATTTTATGTATATTATGGCTGAATAAAATCCTTTATAATTTTTTTATTCAGAATTAGTGATTTTCTTCTTTTAGTTTGATTAAAAAATTTAAGTTGTCAATCATTATAAGTCTGTGCTTCTTTTTGCAGTTTATTTTTCAATATTACAGAAAAATAAAGTGATCTAAAAATAAATGCTCATTGCAGTATGAAGAAAAGTTTAACTTCCTTTTAACTTTACTCTTCTAAGATTAAATTCCAATAACTTTATTTTGCTGTTATTTATTATATTGATATTAGTTTTAGTTTCTTCTAAGACACCTATGAACAGAAGTCAGCTGAAATTAACTGAAGTGAAGTAAATATCTTGAATATGTATGTGAACTGACTCAAGTACTAGTGAATCAAGCTAGAGGTGAAACCAGTGTGAAAACAATCTTAGAGAAGAGTTTTATAAAAAATTTGTGGTTTTTAAATCTTACAGCAAATGCAGTGGAAGTTATCAAATACCATAAACCTGTGCAGTGTTAGTGTGTTGTGGGTGTCAGTAAGTGGAACAACTTGTGTTTATTTTTTGGTTATTTAATTACACTCTCTAAGGGCAAATTTATCTTTATCAGGTTTGGAAAAAATTAGTTTCTTAAAATTGCTTAATGGATTAATGATGATTAGATTAGTTTTTTGATCGCGTTTTTATATGATTAGTTTTATTGATAATTGTGCAAGCCAAGCTCATAGTGGTTCCTTTCAAATGGGTGAACTGGAGAGATCCAAGAAGTTTATTTTAAGAATAGTACAAGCCTATTACTTTATTAAAGAGTTTAGGTTTTTAGCACATAAAAAGACACCTTTACAAGAGTCAAATTTCAGTAGCTTTTCTCTTTTTATAGATTATGAGGTCTCATTCGAGTTGGTGAACAACTTGGGAATGCTGATCTATCCTTTGATGCAAAACTCTATCCTGTTGCCAAATAGGTAATTGTAAAAAAAGGTATCTCAAATATTTGTATTTTGCCAATTTGTGATAACCAAGTGTAAATATATATTTTTTCTTAATTTTATATGCATATATATATGGTCATTGTGTGTGTATTAATCTCATTATCTAATCTTTGTTTTAATATACTTGGAACCATTATATGTTTCAAGGAGGGTGTGTAAATGCAAGTCAAATTAAATTAATGGAGGTGAAGTAAATGACTTAGAAATGCAGGTGAACTGACATTAAGATAATGTTTCTTCCCTTAATATAAACATTGATTTTTATTGATGTTACAAAAACTGGAGTATTATAGGGCGTTTTTGTGAGTTAATAAAGAGTTTTACTAAATACTTTTTTTTTTTTTTTTTTTTTTTTTTTGGAGTCTGCACTTTTTTAACACAGTTTAAAAGAAATTTCGTTTAGAGCATCTTTATTTATTAAAAATTGAGTCAGTTTGATAAATAATTATAAATTATTACTTCAAAAAGGCAGATTTATTTTTGTCATCATATTAAAAAATGCATTATTTCTTGTTAATTTCTCATATATTTTTTAAGCTTTTATGAACAGCTTTCTCTTTTAACAATTCCTTAGAAAAACTTAATGTCCCAATTATGAATTTTTAAAATTTTCATTACCACCTTTCTGAAATCAAAGATATATGGAATAGTTATTTGTGTTTAGTGAACATTTTGCATGTAATTTATTAACAACATTGTTTTGGTGTACATAATCTAGAAATTAAATTTCGGTGAAGATTTTTTGCCCTATAATTTTTTTTAGAGTTTGCTATTTATATTAAATAAAAATATATTATTTTTCATACTAAGTTGTTAAAGATATTGCTTGAAGTTGAGGATAAATAAATTTGTTTAATTTGTGTAATTAATAGAAATGAAGAAATTCTCTAAATACTTTTCTTTAATTTCATAGTTTGTTGTGAATGTTTTGGCAAAAATATTTTAACCATCAGAAAGAGGACTTACTTATTTCCTCAAAATCTAATGAATGGAATTTTAAGTGATTTTGTTTACATTAAAAATGTATATTTAAAATTAATTTTGTAATATTAATATTATTCCAGGTTTGATTTGAGACAAGTAAATGCTTGTACATAGAGTCAGATTTCTTTTTAATAATCTAATGAAAATCCGTCTTACTTTTAAAAGTCTCTTTCAAAGTTGAATGCAGAAATCTGGTGAGTTCTAATGATAATTGATTTTGTGAACATTCTTACAATAGATAAGGAGTGTAGAAATTATCCATATTCTATTTGCTCAAATATTATATGGTATTCAGGAAAAATTTTAAAATATATTTGTTATATTTTAAAATAATATATACGTGTATATAATATATATTTATAAAAAAATTCTCATTTAAATAAATTCATACGATGTCATTCAAAATTTTTTTTCCTCAACTCAATAGTAAGTTTTTGCTGTCCAAATATAATTAAGTATGTAATTATGATTAAAATTATTTTCTTAATTTAATTGAAAAAAATGTTTTTTCTATTAAAAAAAATTACATTTTCTTGCATAACTGTATAGCACAAGAAAAATTTTTATAGTATATTTTTGTGACAATTTTTAGTATCTTACTAAAATATATCACTTAATTTATGATCTATTTTAATAAGATGCTACCCCAAGTATTGAATACTTGTATATTATCCTAAATAAATGAATTTTTATTGGCAAACTTAATTGAATTTTATTTTAAAATTTAACACAACTTACGTTTAAATATTTGAAGTGAAGAAGATTGAAGAGAATACATTAAAATTATACAAATCAACTATAGAAAAAAATGTTTAAGTGTATTATGGCAGTTGGATTCCTTGTTTTGAAATATGTTTCTCTGCTGTAAATGAACTAAATTTTGTATGTTTTGTCAAATAGGAAACATCACTCACCACTCAATTTTGTCATTTCATTTTGTATCTGATATATATACTTAAGAAGAATGACAAAATATTCAACAGTTAAAGGTTTCTATTAAGTATTAAAAAATTCTGTATCGATTATTTATTTTTTAAAATTTTAGTTTATTTATCTAAGAGAAATGAAAAATTTTCTCATCAAAAAAATACTTAAATTAATACAATAAAAAATATTGCCCATTTTTACTTTATATAAACTACAGCAAACATAAGAATAAAATTCCTTTTATTCTTATGTTTGCTGTAGTTTATATAAAGTAAAAATGGGCAATATTTTTTATTTAATTATAAATATATAATAATCATAATTTGTAATGTAAAATATAAATTTTGCTGTCAAAATAAATTTCAAATTTTGCAAATATTGCATAAAACTTAATTTTATTTATTATTTTGTACATAGTAATTTTAATTTTGGAACATCATATTTCAGTTAGCTTAATATGTCTGAAAGAAAAGACAAAGGAAATTTCATTGTTTTCCAAATTGTTTTTTTTTTTTTAATAATTATGTCCTTATGTTGGCTCTTTCGAGTATAATAAGTCTTGCAGTCCAATAAAGAAAAGAAGTATCTTCAACAAGATAAAGACAAAGGCTGTAACAAATTTAGCGTTACCCAGGGTGCTCCACGAGGAGGCCTGTTACACTACACCCCTAACAACACAATTGTAAAAAAGTAATTATTAACTTGAAATGTAATATGTAATGTAAATAAAGAATCATTGAGAAAGACAAAAGAAAATCAGCTTTATTTGTTATAAACGTGATGAGTTTTACAAAACACATTCACTATGAATAATGCCTGAAATGACAAGAAAAAAGTTCTTTGGAAGTATTTGAAAAAAATAGAAATCTATTTTTTAAGAAAATATCTGTTCATGAAAAAAACAAATACCGAGATCACAAAATATAGCCCAGTAAGACTGTGCAAGACTCTTTAAATAAATGCATATTTGCATAGATATGCCTGAGTTTTACTTGTTTATTATACATTTAAGATTTCGGTTTCCACTTATTCTTTCTAGACAAACGATTTTTTCATAGAAAAGAACTAAATATTTTCATTATTTTATTGCTAAATCAAATTAATTCTCTTAAATGTAATAATCTCATGCAAATATACAAATTTAAGTTTTTAATTTATTTTATTAATTAAATTTTTTTTAATATTCAAAAACGTAAAAGACTGGTACAAATCTTCCATTTGTATATTATCGAGCTATATTATGTACATTTGTGTTAAAAATTTATCACAGGATTATAAACTATTACAATCTTTAAATATTTACCTTTGCAAACTTATAGTTGTTTAAAATAATATTGCAAAATAAACATCGTTTGTTATGGCAAATAAGAATTTCATGACTATATGAGAAAAGATTAAAATTTGACTAAAAATATTTGCCTCGTTCCTTAAAACTTGCACAGTCAGTTTATATTTGATTCAGGATTCTGTCTTCTAACAATATTTGTGCAATCATCTACGGGTACAAATTTTTATTTGCTTTATATAATATCTAGAACCGACAACATTGAGAATAGAACATTTACACAAAACCACAACCAGCTTAAAACTTTGCAAAATCATAACAAATAGAGTAACAGTCACCAGAAATAAAGTAGGACAAATTATTCGAAGGTAAATTTTGCCCCAATCTATGTAAATTTCAAAACACAAAATATCTTTTAAAATTAAGAATATTAAACCAAAATTGGTTAAATACTTTAATTATAAAATAGTATTCTGTGTACTAAAATAAATTATCTCTAATTTTAAAAACCAATTAAACCATAGATTATTAAAAAAATTTAGGTTAACAAAAAATTTGTAAGTTTATTTGTCCTACTTTTTAAGAACACAGAAAGAAAATTTATTAATATACATAAAATTATTTATTTCATAAAACAAGCTTTGAATCAATTCATAAAGAATAATTTCATGAAATGAAATACATCAAATCTAATAGAATAACATGATATGATAACAATTACAAGCACATAACACAAATAATAATATATTATATTGGACGATAGCATTTATTCTTATATACATATTTTTACAATGCCACATGTGTGCAGAGAAGAAAGGAACAAAAAGTTGCTCTTTCTGGTGCTAAACACCCAAACTGATGAAAAGAACATTTCAGATAAAAATTGTCAGTTTCTTTTTCATAATTGTAAAAACATTGATCATTGGTAAAATTATAATAATTCTTATTTATTCTTCTTTTTAAATTTAATTACAATAATCAAATTAAAATTTGATTTGTGGATACAATTTAGGTTAACAAAATATAAATATTTAAGTCATTTTTTTTAAAAAAAATTACTATTTTTTATAATTTGGAAATTTTTATCTCTGGTTCTTGTTACAATGATTTTATTTGTAATTTAAAACTGCAACATCTAAAAGAAAGCAAACATTTTTGCATGAAATATTCTATTCACAAATTATTTCCGCTCTCATATAATTACCTAAACTCTGTGTGCGTTGAAGGTAAGAGCGGCTTAATAACTTGCTTTCACAACGTATCACAAAATTTATAATGTAATATACATTTGTACAGTATTGAAACAAATTTTTGATCAGCTAGTTATTAAATTTTCATTTACAATTTTATTGCGCATATAATTACTTAGTAAATATTTTTATGTACAAAAAATTCCTCAAAATTAGAAAACAAGCAGTTCATTTCGCCTAATTCAGAGTATTTTATTTTGTACAACAATAATTTAAAATTATTTATTATTAATGAGAACAAAACTTTAAAAAAAAAACTTTTTTCATGCTGTTTACTCTTGTATTAATTTTTGTGCATTTGAAGTTTGTTTCTTTCTAAAATGAAATTGCATTTTCCACAATTAGCATTTGCTTTTATTAATATTTATATGAATAATTTATTTTATAATTATCACTATTTAAAATTTTATTCTTTTAAAATCATCTTTCACATTGTTCCTTTCTTCTCTAGTAGTTCAACAAAATTTCCAAGTTTAAAACTTGGATAAGAAAATGACACTTCAAATATATTAACATATAATTTGAGCATATCATACATAAAAATCTAGGCGACTATTTATGCCTGAGAAGTTTTAAACTAGTGCTTAACAAGTAAAGAAAACGCTACAACAGTGGTTCTTTAAACAATAAAATTTGATTTGGAAAGGCATCACCATTGATTCTACTTAAATTCAAGGCTAAATAAGTCAAACTATCATTTATTTCTGCTAGAATGCATATTAAAATTTAAGATTAGATTAATGTAGTATTATATCTTGAAATAATGTACGCTTATATATTTTATTTATTAATACATTTTAATAATTGCATTATTTTAAAAAATATATTAATTTATGTAATGAATATTTTTTAAATGAATTAAACTTTTTTTTAACTCCAAATTTACCTCTATTAAAGATATAAAAATAGTTCCAAAATATTTTTTTATTCATGAAACAATTAAAATCTCATCAATCTTTATTATTCCATTTAAATAATTTATTTTAAGATGAATTTTTACTCTATATTATATATATACATAATTTACATATTTATTAACTATGATTTTTAAAAGTTGTTTCTTCTCAAAAATCTTTCCATTAAATTAATGTTGCTAAAAAAAAATTCTTTTTTTAACATAGTTATTGAAAAATGCACATTGTGGGCAGACTATGAAAAATAAGAACCACTGATTTTGAATAACGAAAGCTAGTATAAAGAGATTAACCACTTTTGAAGTGTGTTCTTTGTATATGCTGCTTGCAGAGAAATAAAATTGCATCTTGTTATCCTAAGCATTTGGCACGGCAAGTAACTGTGCACAATAGCTATAAAGAAATATTGTGAAGGAAAAGCAGGCAACCAGATTATGATTTATAAAACATGTAATAAATGATTATGAGATACTAGCGAAGAGTCAAGGTTTTTACCACAAAAAATATAGCAAAATAAATTACTTTTAGGTATTAATATATTTTTCAGAAAAAGCAAACTATTGTTCTTTTATTTACAGTTTATTTAATATTTGTATTGTACTGAAAGTTTGTGTGAAAGTAATTTTTTGATAAGATAGAAACTCATCTTTAAATTTCAGATATTGTATTTATCAAACTCAATGATATTATTTAGTTTCAAATATTTTATTACAATTATTAAACCATTATAATTTTAATTTAAATATCATTTGAGTTAATAATTGTTAAGTTTAACTACTTTTTGAGTTAAATGTTGGGACTTTATTTTGATCTACATTGGACATTATGTATTTTTCATGTAGTTATCCAAGTCAGATTTAGTATACAAATTCTTTGCAAATTTCAAAAGTTCCATTTACTTTATTCATATAATGTCCCTATTAACAGAAAAGTATTAATTAAAAAGTAGTTAGTTAGAATTTCATTAGATTTGAAATGAGTTTTAAAGTTTAGCATTAGATTGTAAAAAGCTTTATAAATATATAATGAAATAAAGATACGTTTTTCAAGTTGCATTGAAAATGGAATCTGTTTCTTGAAATTGAAACTGGAATAATATTGAAATTTAAAATTGTATTATCTAGAATTTGGTTTTTGTTTTTTAAAAAAACCTTGCTCTTCTGGAAAAATACTAATGATTCTAAGACATGACGTACACCGAATATATATT
This sequence comes from Latrodectus elegans, assembly GCA_030067965.1. Classification (NCBI taxonomy): domain Eukaryota; kingdom Metazoa; phylum Arthropoda; class Arachnida; order Araneae; family Theridiidae; genus Latrodectus; species Latrodectus elegans. The sequence goes on from CM057814.1 coordinate 12,261,983, forward strand.
TGTATGTATATATAAATTTAATGGAATAAAATTTGTGAAAAACACATAAAATAGAGATTTACTTTAAAATGTGTAATTCTAATTTAAATACTCTTAAAAATTATCTATACAAAATATCCAAACAAAGTGGGATGTTTCATTCGTTGCCCTTAGTTTTGCATCAGATTACTTCAGGTACAACAAACTTGTTTCTTTTTAGTCTCGTTCGGAAAACCATCCCAAACCTTAACTTGTTTAACAGTCGTTATTCTGCTCTATAATCATTAAAGTACTGTTCCTGTTGCCAAAGCATTACAGAGAAATACTGCTTGGAAATTGGAGATAAACTCCAAGGAATTCTCTCAATTGGAAAAGTACAGTCTAGTTCAAAAGTTACAAAGACATCATTAAGTATATCTTCACCGGTGGTCTTTCAATATGTGACATATTAATTTCCTTAAACATGCTCATTTCTCCAGTTTTTGAGCTTTTTCTTATTGCAGATAAAGCTCTAGAAGTTTCAAGTAGAAGTAACAAAATAACTTGAAAATGCAGCAATGAGAAATGAAAAATATATCTTTAGTGCACAAATCTGTTGTTACTTTGATTGAAATAGTTATAGGGAATCAGAATTATTCACTGCATTAAATAAAAATGATTTTTCTCCAAATTTTTAAATAAAAATATTTTTCAATTATAAAATTTTAATATTGCATTTGAAACATGCTTAGTAATGTGTTCAAGTAATGATGTTTTTTAAATTTTTTTTGTATAAGTAAAATAAAAAAAATGGTATAAATGTTTCTTCCTTTAAGGCATTGGCTTGCATAGACATCCCAGTAATTGCTTGAAAATGTAAATAAGAAAATTCAAATTATTTTCTGTTATAAATATAAGTATTTTCTGAGCATCAAAAAATATGAATGTATTTTTATTGTACTTCATTCTATGAGCATTGATTTTATTTTATTTTTGTTTGCAATAAAAATAGACTTTGTTTGATATACAGATTAAATACATAGTAATATATTCATTGTTATCTCTTTTAAAGTTTAAATGAACTAGCAACAAATAAATGGCAGTCAACAGAAAGTTCTAAATATATATATTATGTAACATTTCAATTAAACTTTACTGGTCATACAAAATATTGACTAGGCAGTGAATTGGTATGAAATTTCAATCTCCTTTAAATCAACTTTCAAAACTAGTGATCCACAATTTAGTGAATCAAATAAACATTGTGCTGCCATCTGGTGCACATAAAACAATTAACAGCTGCAAGGCTAGTAAAATTTCTTTTATACATTTCGCTTTCTATATATATATAATATATATCTATATATACTAAATTTAAATAGACTAAAACGGTCTTATTTACATATAAATATAAAAAAGTCTATCATTGCAAATGCGATTGGCCAAAAAATTGCATGAGCAATTAAGAAAATAATAAATCAAGTTGAAACATAATAAGAAATATATTTTTTCTGGATAGTGACCGGAAATTATCCATTTCTTTCCTTTTTTTGTCCATTTTGAAAGATTGCTCATTTTTTTTTATCACACAGAATGAGAGTAAAAATAGATACTCATAACTAGAACAATTCACATATTATCAAGTAATGTAAAAAACAAAATTATATTGTTTTATGCATGATTGTTACAAGCTGATCTTCAGTACAATTTGAGCTGACACAACTTTTGAGATCGTGCAACATAATACTAAAATAACAAATCACTTAACAGAACATGAGAAACTACTGTCCTTAGGAAAATAAAAATTATATATTAGCAAGTAGAATTTGTAAATATATATATAATATATATAAATAATATATGAAAAATAAAAATAACATTTGCTGACGAACATGGATAAATTTTTTCCTTTAAAAATCAAATCTAGATACTAGTAGCTCATTTTTATCTTACATGACATATTTTTCGATGATTCTTAATAAAATATCTACACACAATGACGACATTATATATATATATATATATATATATATATATATATATATATATATATATATATATATATATATATATATATATATATATATATATATATATATATATATATATATAATTTGTGATTTAAATCATTTTCTAATGGAAAAAGACTTATCTTAAATAACATAAAAAAAATTCCCAAAACCCAAACCAACTGAAGGACATAAATCCAACAACGAATCTCTCAACCAATGAAGTAGTCAAAAGATGATGAAATTTAGTAAGTATCATTGTCCATGTATTTTCTTTTTGTACGTACAGATCTTTGTTTTTTAATCTTATTCAAGGCTCATATAATCTAGGCGAATGTAAATTGCATAGAGTAGAGGTTTCAAGAAAAACTTCTGACCTAAAACAAAGGATAATCACAGGAGAAGGAATCCTTTGGTTTTTCAAGACAGAAGAAGAAATGTTGCACTTCATGGACACTTCTGCATTGGGTAAATAACAATTCTTTCAATCCACGAAACGGGTGCAGGCTTTTTTCCATTTGCATTGAGTACACCACATGTCTCTGTTCTCCATTCCGTACACTTTTCGGCACTTGCGGCTCTCTGAACGGGTCCTGCGATGCAGCGGAGAGGAAGCCTTGCTTTGTGATGGTGTAGACTTGATGCTGAGACGCATGCACTTTTGGGGAGAACCCTGTGAATAATATAAATTCATTTTAAAATGTTTTTACAGTCTTACAATGATATCCAGGATAAATTATAGGTATAATGAAACTCTTTCTTTCCCTATAAAGCAAATATTTTAGATAATTAACAGTAATTCAATTCTGAACTCACCATATTACTTGGAGCACTAGCAGCATAACCATGCAGATGCCAGGCTGCTGATTTTTGGAGCTGTGGTATTGATATAGGAGAAGCTTGAGGGTAACTTGGTCCAATCACCTAAAATAAGAATTCAAAATTCTCAGCTGTGATTATTTCAAATATTATTTTTGTAATTTGTTCTAGTAATAGAGAAATAATTACTTGATTAACTCTTTTATGAATATTAAATTTATTATGCATAATATTTATAAAAGCATCAAAATATTATTTTCTCTGACTACTTATTTGAAATATTCATGAAGTAAGTAATCAATGAAATTTCTAACTTTAAATTGAATAAAACTATAAATCAAATCCATCATTACAAGATGTTTACCTAGGGACTAAAATAATTTACAGTGACCAACTAAGCTAATGACACCTAAAGAAGTCTTAATGCAACGATCACATTAATATTACAAGAATTTCATAAAAGTAGTTCTATTTAAATTGCTAACATTTTAAAAATCTTTTTGGTAATTGAGGTTTAATATACAATATTGCTTTAATTTATTCATTATAAAAAATGCTTAAGTGTGTTTTTGAGAAAGCAGGAATAGTTGATATATATTTTTTAACCATTTCTACCATTGCCATAACTAAATTTATTATGAGGATTGATGAACACAGCTTTTTATCATTCTGTACATCATGCATTGAATCAACTGTTACTTATCTGCTCTGATGAATAATAAAAATGCTATCAGTATTTATGTTAACAATTTATTTTTGAAAAATTGATTTATATGAATTGATTTGTAATCATATGAGTTTTCAGATTTAATTTACAAGAAGGAAATATTATGATGTGCTTCATTTTCTCTTTATGCATTTCTGGCTATCTTGAAAAATTCTTTCCACTTACTTGAGCTTGTTTTTTGTATTCTGGGTCTTCGTGAGCTGGCCTTGCCATGTCTAAATGGCTTAGAGTAGGGACTGACGAAGAATATATTGAACCCTGAAGGAATGGACTTGGGGAACTCTCAACCTCCATTTCTGTGTAGTAAAACTCTTCTTCATGATCACTACCTTCGGAATCCAATGCATCTCCTCCACGTCTATAAGAGAATATTATAATATTTAGATTTTGGAACTGATGCCATTTATGTGGAACAAAAAAAAAGATATAATTTGTAAAGCATTTATACCATACATCATTAAATAGTGTAAACCTTACATAAATTAATCGTGGAATAATTACCTCCTATTTTTCTTAAGAATTAAAATTCTGTAAGATTTTATTTCCTGAACTTTATGTAAAAACAAAATTAATATGAGTTGTTTTCAATTGGAATAACACATTGAAGGCAAGTATGAATTTATGTTTCTATTTAAGAATTTTATTAGATTTATAAGAACTACTTATATTGATATTTTAAACTTAATAGTCCAATGATATTTTGGAATAAATTTTTAAAAAAATCAAATTTAACAAAACACATTTCAAGTCTTGATTTGAAATCAAAAAAAAAATTTTTTTTTGTTTTGTTTTTTTTGTTAAAAAATTGGTTCACATATATTTTAATTAATATAAATTATTATATTATTCAATTTTATTATCAATTTGAATTTATATTGCCAGTGTATGTATTTTAATTCATAAATATACGAATTAATAATTCTTAATCATATTATTTATTACTCAGAGAGTAGATAATTCATATTTATTCCAGCAGTTAAAGATTATGAAAAGACTATCATAATCAGATGAATAAATTTCTGAATGTTAAATTAAACTAATTTCTTAAAAAATAATTTTATATTAGAAAATAATATCTTAGAAAATTTACTTATGTAATTTTACTCAGTATTAATCTAATTGAACTCGAATGTAGAAAATTTAAAAAGTAGAGAAATAATTATATATATATAACACACACATCCACACACACACATTTATGCATGTGTGATATATGTATAATTAATTTATTTAGTTAAACTTCTGCAATATATAATTATTTTGTTTATTGTAAAAGAGCTTTTTATTACATCTGTTATTAGAAGTTCATTTTATATACAGGTATTTGAATTAAATTGATAAATCCATAATGCTGTAAAAGATGGCGCTCTGAAATTTTAATTTAATTTAATTCTAAGACCTTAATATATATATATATATATATATATATATATATTAAGGTCTTAGAATTAAATTGACCTGCATCAATTTAATTGCAGCGTGTTTATGCACTCTGCAAAATTTTTTTATAGCAAAAATGGTATATCTAAGTTAGATTTTGAATACTGAAAATGTTATTTAAAACCAAGAGATAAAATTTCTTTCTCATCTACAATTACTTTAACTTCTTGTCCGTTAATGAAAATAAACCAGAATTTGGTATCACTCATCAAAGATATGTCACAAAAGCTTTTGCCATTATTGAAACGACAGCGTCCTGTGTAACTTACTTGAGGTGCTGTGTCCTGACGTGTCTTTCTACTTGCTCACATTCTGGATACTGATGGCCACATCCTGGCCAAGTGCACTGAAAGACTACTTTTGTGCGGTATGGACTCTGAAAAGCAAAAGAATGTGCTGTAAAAAATTACCGATTCTACCGAGTTTATCCTTAAAAAAGGTAAATTTAAATTATTTTTAAACCTTTGAATATACACTATTAATGTAAATCTATTACATAATATTTTAATTACCATATTTGGTACACTAAACATTACATGTAATAATCTGCTGGTACTTAAAAATCTGAATAATTTGGCTTACACAAATAAAATGATGCATATTTTCAAGACCTGTATATGGAAGCCATTAGATTCAGGATATTTCTCAAAAGAAAAATATCCTGAATCTAATGATTTACGTGTTCTTCTCAATTTTGTAGATAAATGGTTAAATAATTTTAACCTACTTGTTTTAGAAATTTATATGCTAACTTCTATCAAAATTAAAATCTTTTTAATTTTCTCTAAATAAATATATTTTTCTGTTGGTTCAACACCAAAATCAGTATTTTGTATCTCGAAATTTTGTGAGGTCCCATCTAATTTGAGATATAATTTGACTAATGATTAGAAATAAATATTAAGCCTCTTATATTCATTTGGTATAATTTTATAAACACACTAGATTATAAAATCTTGCAATTTTTAGAATATTAAAGTTTAAACAAAATATTAATATTTTTTTTATGTTATTGAACAGAAATATCTTTAAATAAAATTGAAAACTAAGATAATTAAAAGCAAATTATCTAAAATAAGTGAGACAAACTAAAGTTAGATATAATTTGATAAGTACTCATAAATTTTTAATTAATTTAATGTTTCATTCCTTAACTGTGAACCAATACTCTCATCTTTAGTATGTTCTGATGTACCACCATTTTCTTGATATCTCGAATTATTATAAAGATGGTCAATGGTAATTCATTCCAGGAACTAGTCAAGAATCTGATTCATAATTTCTTGACAAAAAAATTCAAATAAATCACACAAAAAGTTTCTCATGCCTCATTCAAAAAGTGTCAAAGGATATGTCATGGAACATATGACATTTTTTATATTACCCTTTATAAAGTAAAGTAAGTTCATTAAAAATGTCATATGGGGTAAAGAATGAATATATATATATAAACCTGAGGCTCTTATATGTAGATAACAATTTAGTGAGTTGGGCATTCTTGGAATTTCCAAACTATTCTGTTAGAATTACATCTCAAAATTTTAAATTGTTGATATCAGCTTTATATCCATTTCATTTTTACAATTTGAATGGTTAAAGGATTTTGCGATTTTTTTTTTTAAATATGCTTTTCTAGATATTTGTTTCTGCATTTCCCCTTATTTGTTAATATTCTTTAAAAAAATTATAAAGAGATGATTTATCAGATATTTTTGTGATTAAAATCATTCCTTTAAGAAATTTTTTTACCATTTTTCGGATTTCATATAACTATATTTTTAATTTTGCATATATTAATTTAAGTTTCTTTACATAATGATGTGTGTATATATATCTATATATATATTTTTTTTTTTAAATTCTGATTGTTTTTATGCCACTGCATTTTTTCGCCCTTAACAGCTCTCTATAGCTTTATAAAGCGCATAACCAATTATTAAAAGAGAAACATTTGTTTTAAGACGTGATGATGAATTGTCAGTAAATCACGTTTGAACTTGGAAAAGGTATATAAATTAAAACCAGTTTCGAATTTCTCTTTAATCACTGTCGAACATAGCCTGAACATTCGTTTCAAAATTGCTTCGTTTAGAAATTTGGTAAACAAGCTGAAGAGCTACCCTCTGTCATCTGCTTGGAAAGTAAACAAGCAGTCTTGGAAGAGGATTGCATCGAAGATCATCGACCTGCTTAAACTTGCTTTTATTTTTTTTCAGAAATAAAAAAAAGATCTCAACCTATTATCATTATCATCTGGTTTGTTCTTTGATTTTCGTTGTTCGATTATCGTTCGACTCATTTTGCACCATTCTTAATGTTTTTTCTTTTTTGTTCTAACATATATATTTTTTAGTTCTTTACATGCCGAACTCTATTTTTCATTTATTAGTCTTAAAGTTGAAATTTGTAATTATAGCAACCATTTTATGTTCCAATTTTTTTCAATTAAAATTTACTTTCACCGTAGAACAATGAAAACAGTTTTTAGTTATTCAATTATGTGTAATTTCAGATTCGAAATTAAATATTACCTTATATACAAATATGTTTTGCGCAACAAGCTTTTTGTTATACACGTATTTAATTTCTTTTGACTAATATAAAATATTGTAATAGTTAGCATTGAAGTGTTCCTTAATAATTGTTTTTGGTTAGAGTTTCATTTTAGACTATTTCATAAATTATATATGGCATAATTTTCAAAATATTGATGAAAGAGCTCATTTGTAACTTCCATTTTAATGCCTCATTACATTTAGTTTCATTTTCAAGTTGATTAATCTTTAATTAAATAGTGCTCGAATGATAGAAGTTCAGACAAGTTAAACTCAGCTTGTTTTGACTGATTGCCTTTTTTATTCAAATCTGCGCGCATGCACAGTGCTCAAATGAAAGTGACATGCGATACGTGGGTGCCACGAACAACGATTGACAGATCATCAACAATATTTTCCATAAACATTAGGGAAAAATTTAGCGCTCAACGGTCTTTTTTTTTTTACATGCGAGGGGCTGATTAGCGATGACCTAGAATTTAAAGTGTATTCTGAACGACTAACAACATCCAAATACAAGGTGGGATTCCAGCTTGCGAACTTTCGAACCAAGCGCTACCCATACAGTTGCCAACTTGGTCATTGGTAAAAATAAATTCATAGTTGAAATGATTGCAATGCTTTATAGTTTTTTTATTAAAAGGATAAAAAACCATAAAGTGTTTATAATAAATTAAAAAATGCTAATTAAGTTCATTTGTATTATCTATTTTACATGTAAATCAGAATTATTCTTATGCTAACTGAATTTACAACAAACAATTCACTAAGATCTCTTAAGAGTGACAATATTTACAGAAACATACAAATGAGTAAAGCTTTATTATAAAGTCAGTTCTATATCTTGGCATTAGTTATCAGCTGGAAATTCATTGCATAAAATGATGTAAACAATAACAGCGCTGCGTGGCTTCCTTGTTTTCCTCGCCGGCGTTTTATGTATCGATTTAAAAACCGAATTGTTTATCGTTACTCCAGCTAGATGTTGGAGCACCTTTCGTACAATCGATTCCGTGGATGACAACAGAGAGCGCGTGACGTCACCAGGGATCTTTGTTTATCGACAAAGTGGCGTGAGTTGCGCGCGCACACTTCTAGGCCCCCGCAGTGACGTCATCGCAGTAGAACGTAAACATAAAGGGACCACAAGAATTCTCCAACTGTGCACAGGAATTAAAAAGAAGAAATATGTTTCACTTATTTATATTCCAAGGAGATAATATTTATTCCTGCAAAAGTATTCTCCTGCATTGTTTTTGACAGATTGGTCGATGATTTTTTTTACCTCAGAGTAGTAAGTTTAGAAAGGGGAGAAGTTAATTTTCTAATAAATATTTCTTTTCGATAGCAGATTTCAATAAGAAATTCGTTCTCTTCATTTAAGGGGTTGAAAGAGGGAAATATTCGAATAAATTATTCAGTCGGTACCAATAAGAAAAGATTTGTGCAATATTGTAAATTGTTAGCAAAGCAACAAAATGTCAATTTTATACTTATTTACATTCGTTTCGTATTCTAAGCCACTGCCAAATGAAAAAATCGTAAGTATTTCTCATGCTTATTGGGGGACGTTAAACCATTACAATTCAATATGTATATGGTTGATATTCATCGTCATTGATATGTCAAACGATATTAATTTTTATATCGAAGTCAAAACCATTTTCACACCGCGTAGTGGGCAGCCCAAGGTTGTTGCAAGCCATTTTAGTACCAACCGCCTCAAAGGCTTTATTCACGGGTCGCAACTGTAAACTTTCAACCGTTTGTCAACGGTGGCTGGGATCGAACTCGGGACATTTTTCTGAAGAGCTTCCATTTGTGGCTTCGCAATCACTTTTGCACAGGAGGGGCTGACCGTCATCTGAGGATTTTGAATGACATTCACACATGTTAGAATCAAACCCATAAACTGCAAAAAATCAGAAACAGTATCAACTTGGCGTCCGAGGCATGATTTCGCATAGTAAAAAATAAAATGTTGAGTTCTGAAGTACTGATCACATGTTGTAATATTTGATTTAGATATTCTGTACGTAAAATGTTTTATTTGTCACTATGATGCTCGTGGTCAAATAAGGAAAATATATTTTCACGAAAGCTTAATCTCTTGAACGCCAGTATTATCAAGAGTTCTTTTTGGTGTTAAGTTTTGATTGATGAAGAATACTTTGATTCATCGTTAAGCAACAAGAGCATGTGCGATCAAAAGTTATTGGTTAAAGTGCACTTGAAATAAATTATCGCATAACAGCTCCCATGGTAAAGCCGTACAGTGCTCATATCTGTTTTCTTGATCGAGGGCCTATGGATACCCCGGTCAGATAACACGAAAACCACTGTATTTTGTTCCTAAATATGCTTGGTACTCAGTTTTATCGATCCACTGAAAGGGTGAAAGCCTGAATCAACCTTGCCCAGCCTGAGGATCGAACCAGGGATCTGTACTTCCCAAGCGCGAGGCGCTACTACTACGCCACCTATCTTCTAGATTGTGCTTAATTGTTTAATTAATTTAAAATTTGGTAGAAATGCAATAACGAAAAGCTTTTATCTGTTTCATTTAGAATATATACAAAGGGAAGCGAAATGTTATCTGTTATGTCACATGCATGGCTTACCATTTTTCCAAGAAAATCAAGAAATGAACAAAAAACACTTCATTATTTTTGGCAACACTTACTTCAGGCATTTTACGAATGAAAAGATTGTTTTAATCTCGTTACGAAAGGTAACTTTTTCTCGTGTAAGTGAAATAGTCCGTTTGTACTTAACCTAGCTGAGAAGAACCGTTTTAAGCAAAACTTTCAGAGGGTTCACGCTTTAAAGTTACCAGCTGGGTTGATGACCTCGTTATTTCACCGTGGTTTGAAATTAGAAAGTGATTGATTTGTTTATCTGGTTTCAAATGACCAATCGGAAGTCAAAAATAAGGAAATAAATGAAAAAGCACAATTATTTGCTTTAAAAGCAAAATATGATCTGCTTTGGAGTCGGGCCTGTCATTGATCCTGATGCAGTATCGTGATTTTTATAGGAAATTGGTTGCATTTAAACAGCTCTTCAGCCGGCAGAAACAGCCAAAAACATATCGTAAGCAAACAACACGTGATATTTAGTCTCAAAAAATATTTTCTTATCAATGAGTTCGACGTGTCTTTTGAAATTACTGTTTGATTAATACGAAATTCACTTCAACATCTTAATATTATCGGTTTTCATTCGTTGCTCAACTGATTTTGATGCTGATAAAGAAAAAAAATAAAGCAGATTTTGTCTAATAAAGCCTAATACTTTTGTTTTCATGCTAAAAAGTATCATTTCCTAGACAGGGAGTTCTACTCAACAAGGGCGGGGACACAGGCAGTACCAGCATCTTAAAGGAAACGGTGGCATTCAGTTCCATGCTCTTGAAGCGCAAGCGAATCTGGGAAAAGAGAACGTTTCTACTCGCTAATTAAGGAAAATAATCTGTTAAAAAAATGAAAGATTCTATTTTCCTTATTTTTTTATTTTTTATTTATACTTTCTTACATCAAGGAGACAAACTGCTGGGGAATTTTTATAATTCGATTTTCCTTATTATATTAGTATTTTGAAATATTCAATTTAATAATAACACACACACAAAGGACTAATGTAAAAAAATTATAATTAAACCCTTGCATCTCTAGTGCAAAAAGTTCTTCAACACTAAACATTTTTCACAAAAACAATAAATTATGCGTCAAAATATCTATGGTTATTTCATATAGTAAATCTTAAAAAAATTGTTCAAAAATAATTTTAATACGTAATTAGAGATTTTATTTGCAAGAGTCTGAAATTCAGCCCACTATATATATATATATATATATATATATATATATATATATATACACACACACACACACACACACACGAGGGTCACTCTGAAATTTTAGAGATACAACTATGTTTTTAAAATTATACTTTGAAAATTATATTTTGAACACACAAAATTTTAGGTGTGTTCAAAATAGTATCCTCCAGCATCAATGCACTTTTTGTAGACGAATTTTCCACAGATTAAATGCCTCAAGCCATTCATTTCTTGGAATAGATGAAAAAAGTGCCTTTATAGCCACATCAATCTCTTCTTCTGAATGAAAACGACGTACACGTAAGTTCTTTTTTAGATTAAAGAATAACCAAAAGTCGCACATAGCTAGATCAGGTGAATACGTTGGATGTTCGATCACTTTAATTTGTTTTTGTTTAAGAAACTCAATTGTTAATCCGGCTGTATGTGAAGATGCATTGTTATTGTGAAGCATTAGTCCCCTAACATTCAGTTCTTGTAGAATTTCTGGAAGACATTTAGTGGTATACCAGTTTGCTGTTTTCTGTCCTTTCAACTTCATGGCTTTGACCAATCCCGTACTTCTGAAGAAAACGACATACATCACTTTTTTCAGTGCCCGTTGTTTTTTCAACATTGTCGGCGTTGGAAAATCTTCAAAAACCCATACTTTGCTTTCTTGACGTTGGAACGTCAAAAAACGGTATGTACGTTTCATCACCTGTTACAATTTTAGAAATGATGCGGTGGCCACTATCATTTAGCAATTTAAGAGTTTCTTTACTGATTCTGACACGCTCCTCTTTTGGGTCCTCAGTTAGATTATGGGGTACCCAACGGCAAACTACTTTTTTCATATGTAATTCTTCATGAATGAATTTGTGTATGGCTGCGGATCCAATGTTAAGTTCCTTCTGTATCATTTGATAGGTACAGCGATTATCATCCATTAACATTTTTCGTATGGCAGACACATTATCCGGGATTACTGCCGACGGCGGCCTTCCTGTGTGTTCTTCATTCTGAAGAAAATTGCGACCTCTTCTAAATTCTCTACACCATCTGAATATAGTAGCACGAGCTGGAGATTCATCACCAAATGCTAATTGCAACCGTTGAATGCATTCTTCTTGATTGAATCCTGCTTTATAACCGTAGAAAATCATAGCGCGAAAATGTTCTCGCGTCAACTCCGTTTTCTTTTTTGTTTAAAATTTATTCTGCGCTAAACAAGTTGAAGTAAGTCAGTAAAAAATCGTGTTCTGTGTTAAAATACTTTGCATTTTAAAATTAAACCTTTATTTTTATTTTGTAAATACTCGTCTGTCGTTTTATCTCAAAAATTTCAGAGTAACCCTCGTATATATGTATGTAAGATAATATTTCAAACTAGTTTGGAAAGGTAGAACAATAATTCAGAACAATCTAAGAGATTCGAATTCATGTTTTCCATGGGAAGGCATCAACCTTATTATCATTTCCCACAAAATTCAAGTTAAGGGGAAAAAAAAGGTTTTATAATGCTTTTTCACCAGTTCATCTGTGTAATTTTCATAACAAATATGACGATCATTAATTAACGGAAATCGGATGCAGATTATTATTTTTTTCGGTTGCTTTTAAAAAGCATGAAAAAAGTAGTAAAATTCTTACTAAACGTGTCATAGGATTATATAGCTGCGCGTTCGCCTTTCCCCCACGTTGTGAAAAGAATGTACAATACTGTTTCAAAGTGAAGCAACTTTATACGGCTTTTCCAAAGAAAAAATATAGCATGCATGCATTCATACATTAAAGCTTTGGTACTTTGACTTCGTTCTTCACTCCTATTGTGTCCACCAGCTGTTTTCAGGGGGAGGGAGGAGTGAAGAATGTTTGGAAGCTAGCGAATTCTTCTTTTTATCCCTGTAGCTTTAAAAATCTTTACCCTATTGAATATCTTCTTATTCAATAGGGTAAAGATTTTTATATGCCTGAAAACGATAAAGGGGGTGATCAGTTTAGTTCCGAAAGAAGCGAACCAACCTTTCTTTGTAAGCATTGATGATGTAAGATCTTTTGGAAAAGATATAATACTCTGCATTTGTCGCAGGGTGTTTCGGGATTCTTTTGGCGCTGGGTTAAAAAAAAAGAAAAACCATTTACAGCTTTCGCTGTACTTGTAACTCCATGTTTCTAAAATCTTGGCATGTACCTCTTCTGAATAATATATTTTTTTAAATATTTGAAATACATCGTTTTGTGACTAAGATCAAAATGTGTTGTCAGAGCAGTTAAAAATAAGGTTTCCAGAGGGGTGTTAGGACAACCTTATCAAGACTGGATGCATTCGTTTGTTGGTCACTCTGATTTTTCTCTTTACACATTATGACCTGAAGTTACAGTTTAAAATGGATCATCGTAAATGTGTACCAATATGTTTGGAATCAATCCCACGAACTGTTGAACATTAAAGTGCAAACTATTCAGCTACTACCTGGGCTCGTTCTCTTTGTAAGGGAAAGTCCTGGGTTCGATTGCTGCCACTGCTGATAAACGAGATGAGGTTATTGCGCTTTTGTTTTGTGTGTGCATGTTTATAAGGGTTGGCGCTAGAGAGTTTTCTGCCTTTCTACTCATGGCCCTGGCTTATTACCCATAAAAACTTTTCAAAGCCAATGAAGCTCTTTTCTGTCTACGGTGATTGGTTTATTTGTTGCATAAGATTAATTTTTTTATGCACTAGGATCAGAGCGGGACTTATAGCGTGAAGACAATTCCGAATCATTACAAATATCCAAGCCTTGGTTGAACAACGGTCTTCGGAGCATAAGTTCCGGAGTTCGATCTCAGGCGTTGTTCAGCAACCGGAGATTGATACTGCTCTATTGTCTTCTTCACGCACGCCTATCACGGTGAATACTTAGGAGTTTTGCGGTTTTCCTACCTTGCGACATGCCTCACTGTCTATGAAATGTCTTATAAGAAAGCAATTTACGCGGTGGATTTTAAATTACTTCACTACGCCCCTTGGTCATTAAGCTGTCTGTTTCGCAGTGTCAAAACATCCAAGCCAGAGATAGGACTCGAACCCATGAATTGTTGAAACGAAAGCCAATGCGCTAAACATTCGTCTATCTCAGCCCATCCACAGAGAATGTACAAATGCCCAACAAACTTTCGGGTATTGGGCTATCAGATAAATGGTAACAAATTATTTAAAACAATGAAAGATCACCACTTTTTGGAACTCGAAGTGATTTCAGAAAATTCCCATACCTATCGCTAGAGAAAGTACATAAACTCAACTTTCACTACATGGAATTAAAAATCAACCTGAAAGGTAAAAAAATTTTAAAACTATGCATTTTTTTACAGAAACAAACCTGGGCAATCTGAAACATTTTTCAGTGATACTCGTATCAAATATATCAGTTAAATAGTAAAGATAAAAATATTGCTAATATATTACTTTGTTTATTATATTAAATGTTTATTATTTTAATATTATTCAGCCATTTGATAACATTTCTACAGAATTGACTACTTTAATAATATTTTTCTTAAACACATTATTTGTTTTTACTCTCAATTCGTACTATGAATTTTAATAAACTACAAAAAACACAGCACCAAAATACCCAATAATTATCTACATTTTATCGGATTTCAATCTAATTCACGAAACTTGACTATCGGATTAGAATAAACATTTATTCTAAATGCATATTTTATAAAGAAATTTTCCATATTTATTTACGAATAAAAAATTACAAATTAGAACATGAAAAGTAAAACCGCGCCACAAAACGATGCTAATTTGATAATATTTCATCGATTACAGCCAGCCACAATCGGAACTTGTAATCGCCCAATCACGTTTCGCGTTCTCATGCGTTGCCAAAGTGGAGGAATAAAAAAAAAAAAAACGGGAAGTTATGGAACGTGCGAGGCTTAGTGCTTAACAAGCTTGTATTTAATCGTGCTGGATCCCATTTCGGATATTGCTTTCTTTTTTTTTTTTTTCTTCCCCTGCTGAGATTAAAAACTGATTTTCCGATCTGATTTTATACCACAAAAGAACTTCGTGCTTTCGGCTTTTAGATACTTTTTAATTCGGTGGAAAATTGGGTCAATCACTAATCTTCAACGCGAATCAGATATAACAATTGAATTCAATTCAAAAAAGAATATTTTTAAAAACAAAAGGTACTTTTCTAATGTTGACTTGATAGGATATATATGCAAAGAGTTGACTATTATAATACAATGGGTACTAAATGATGACTAAATATAATTTACATCAGCATTTTCTATGACCTCGTGGAAATTTTATTACTGGTGTCAATCTAACATATATTTTAACACTGAGAGGGAAGTTTAACAAAACGAAAGTAATGATAGTAATCAATGGAGTATTTTCATTGATAAGTTGAATATGATTATTGGACTGCTTTTTGAGACATTGAATAGTTCTATATTGGTAGAACTAGAATTAGTAGCATTTTAAATTCAATTTATGTATAAATTAATCCTAAGTATAGAGAAATAGTGCAAAAAACTTAACTGCTATGATAAAAAAAATTGTAAAAAAGTAAATAAGAGAAATTTTCTTCTATATGTTTTCTTTTACATAAATAGATAGTTTGGAAATTTTCTACTGACTTTATTCCTATGTCTTCTTTTATATACTATTATTTTAACATTGTTTTTTTATATATACTAATATTTTAACAATAGTTTTAAAGATGAATGCTGTTGTCAGGTTTCTGAACATCCACGGTGCATGTGCCACCCACTAGGATTTAACAAAGAAAGTAAGCTGTGTTCACATATCATAATAAAGGAATCTTGGGAAATTCATTAAGTACGCATCCTAATTGATATGCATGCTGAATAGGTCAATGTAGCGTTACTTGCTGAGCCAATTTATTTAAAATTGAAGAATAAGTAGAGTGATTTAAAAATAATTAAGATATTTTATATAGACTTCTCCTAATACCCACAAAAGGCCGTGTTTGAAGATTAGGATTAAAACACTTAGAAAATATCAACGACAAATTTTAGATAAACTGGAGAAAAAAGTGGTATATTGATCAAAATGCTTAGGCATTTCAAATCAGGGTTTAAACCTGGACCGTCAGGATGGATAAACGATATCATGGCTTATCTATCTATATGGATTGTAAGGGAGCTTCACTGGCTTGGCATCATTTGCCGCGGGAGGGTGAACACATTCTTCCTTCTTGAGTTGATAAAGCTACGCAGGTTCGGGACTTGTCCACGTTAGTCTGAGATGCCCAAAAGTCCTCCCGCTGGTGTGGCGGGGAGAGGAGGGTGTCAGCTTATATGTGACCTCGTCACCTGACCGAGGCTCAAAATTCGGAGGCGCTTGGTAATGAGCGAGTATTCTAAATCCATTAATCTTAACAGGTACCATCTGAGGCTCGTCTGTACTGCTGTGTTTGTACGTCAAGGTGAAACATCATTTGCCGCGGGCAGTGATAGGGAGGGTGACCACATTAGCTCTCACTAGGTTGTTGCTGGAAACGTGTCCATGTTAATATGTAACATCCAAAGACCTGCTGTGGTGTGGATGTGGAGAGTAGGGTGCCAGCTCAGGTGTGACCTCGTCACCTGACCAAACGTCGGTTCAAAATTACGATATACTTGGTGATGGGCGAGTATTTCAACCCGTTAACTTAAAGGTACAGTTCTGGGTTCCACCTGCACCGTTATACACCATTATATATATATATATATATATATATATGCGCACACACACATTCATTATCTTAATCAATTAATCATATCCAAAATGCTCAAAGATAGAAATTCTACAAGCTATTCTATTCGTATTTTTATCCCGCAATAAAAGTGCGAAATACTAATTCTTCTAATGGCTTAAATGCAAATATGAGTCTTTTTAAAAGAAATAGTTTTCTTTCACAAGAATTTTTTTTATTCATTTGTTATTTGTAGTTGAAATCAAAGCTGTAGTTTATAGCTGGGAATTATGCAAATTAAAAAAAAAGGTCGCGCAATGACTTGTATTTTTCTTCTATAGGCAAGAAAAATAATAATAGATAAACTAGTTTGTCATTCTCAATTATTAAGTTGCCTTGCTTCAGTTAACAAAAGAGGAAATGTAAAATACAATGCTACAGAAATGATACATGAGAACAAGGATATTCCGGAGAAAGTTACTTAAGATGAAAAATAAAAAAAAAAATAAATAAATAAAAAATAGACAGTGCAAAAGACAACAAAGATTTTCTTTGTTAACAATATGATCGGTCACTGGAGCAACACCTCGAATGCAGATCCTTTTAATTTGGGAGTTCTATTTGCCGGCTTAGAATAAAGCACAAAACAATGTAACAATGTTTTGACCTCTATTTAAACGAGCCGTTGCCACAATACACTCATTTAATTCCTTTCAGAAATGAAACAATAAAGCAGGTAGAACAAGTAGTAAGTATATGGCACAATAGGAAATTGCTTATCATTTTCTCCTTAAAATAAGTAATACTGCTATTTGCCAAGAAATTGATTGAATAGATTGTGTTATTTATATGTAAAAGAAAGCAGACAAGTGAAGTATTTTTGGAATTTCTCAAAAAGAGAATATTTTTACTTTCATTAATTGAATGTATGTAATAAACGAAAAATTATGTGTAAATTGAATAATACTTTAAGTTTTATTATTTTTTTTTTTAAAAAAAAAAAAAAGGTAGAACGCCAGTGAAATATCTGTTTAGTTTTTAGGAAATAACAGAAGGTCTATTAAATTTCTAATGAATCAATTTTAGAATAATTTATATTTTAGTCTTGAAATATTTTATCTTTCTATGCACAACGTAAAATATGTATTGAAGGTAAATAATTTTTCATTTATTTTTCTATCCGGAATAAAATTATATTGATTATTTGATTTCCATTTTGTTGCATCAGTTTTTGACTTTTGAACAAGTCATGAAAGCTATTATTTAACATAATTATATATGAAATAGTAATTAAATAAAAGTGTACTAATAAAAAGTAACGTTCCTAAAGCTAAAAAGATATTTTTAAAAGGAATAAACGCTTATCTTAATTTCATTCGTTACTTTCCCATCTTTGGAAGCAAATTGGCGTCAGTTTTCCTTTCGTTTCTGTCGCTTGAATACGCAAACAATTTTTAAAGCGGTGAAAGAGAATTCGTCTTATAATATTTACTGTAAAAGAAAGGTGACATTTTGTAAATGATTGCTCGCGCAAATGATTATTATAAATCGAGTTTTTTGAAAACGATTATTTAAAATAAACATACTTAAATTAAAATGTTCTAATGAAAGTTGATATTCCCAATGCTAAACAGATATGTTTAAAAGAAAAACACTGCTCTTAAATTTCCTTGTTAGTTCTCTAGTTCCAAATTTAGGTCAGTTTTCCAGTTTTCATTCGCTTCTATCGCTTGAATATGCAAACTGTTTTTAAAGCAGTGAAAAATTATTCGCCTTGCAATATTTATTGGGAAAGAAAGCTGACATTTTGTAAATGATTGCTCACGCAGACGATTATTATACCCCTAGCTTTTTTTCTTTCTGGCGAATATTTCAAACGCTGAAAAACATTCACCAGGTGAAAAATAAAATAACGCCGGTTTTTGTATGTAGTTGATATCGGCTCGGTGTCAGGATAAAAGGAAGATTTCAGAAATAGAAAGCTGGAGCAAATCCAGAAAAGCAGGAAATGGATCAAAAATATTTCTGAGGAACAGCTCTGGCATCCGAAAGTAGGGTGGTCGTCACCTGTTGCAAAAGATTTTGCCGGTGAAGCAGACGATATATGTTGCCGCAATTGTCTTCAAAGTGTGACTGTCAGCACGAATGAACAGCGGTGGAATTTCCTTTCTCCACTGAAGTTTTCATTCGATTGTGCTTTAGAATGATGCAAATAAAATTAACAAAAAAATGAACTTGAAGCTAAAAATAAATGAGCCAGTATCCACATAATTTACTAGAAGTTCAACTCTAAAGAACAAGAAAAGGTTATAAAAAATTTCGTAAGGCACTTGTTTTCTGAATTAGAAATATTAGGAAATATATGTACTCCATATTTTTTTGTTTTAAACAATTATTCTGTTAAAAATTTCTTTAAAATTTGAAACGAATATGTGGAAAATATATATATTACTATATAAATTTTTAACATTTTCTTAAACTTTGTACAATTTATAAATTAAATTAAGCAAATTAGACTTATCGATTTTGTTAATGATTTCAAAATTTGCACATATATTCTTGCTTTGTATTAATAGCTGATTTATCAAATAAGTAGCAAATTTACTTATATTTTAGTTTTGGAAATAGTAATTAGATTTTAAAAGATAATTGTTACTATAATAAGAAAAGTAAACATTTTATGGACTAATTATTTCCCATGCATTGTCCCAATTTTTGAAGTCTAATTATCATACAGGCAACTAAAAAAATAACTTTTTTTCTTCTTCCTAGTTTTCTTCTTTGCGATAACTTTACTTGTCGATGGATTTTTTGCACACAATCATTTCTTTAACGGGATAAAGTCAATTATTAGACAACATTTTTCAACGATCATTTTATGCATACTAGGGTTAACTGTATCGGCAAAGTGTGACCGGTAAAACTGTACCGGTAAAATTTAAAGTAGATTTCGAATTACTACAAACATCCAATTCCAAGGTGAGATTCGAACCTACAACCGTAGACCGAAGCGCTAACCATTTTAAGACCTTTTGGAAGTCATCATTTGTGAATTTTACTATTGCTAAATTTTTCTTCTTTGGGCCATTGGATAACATCCCGCCCCAGTCTCTTGCGGTCAGTTGGATAATATAAGAGCAGTTATATTAAATCGTCACAAAGGGAAATAAAAACTATTACAGGTATATAATACGTATTCAGTAAACACTGTAATTGATATTGAAAATTGTGATCAATCTGCTTATTTATCTCAGTAGTGATAACGAAATTGTTGAGCTCGGCCCCCGCATTTTCAAAAAACGACATCTTAATTTCAACTTATGAATCTTATCTTATCTAATATAATATTAGATAATAGCTGATATTCAAATGGTAGTTGAACAATCCCTGCGTCCACACCAGAGCACCATACTTTTAAAAGGTATTTTTGCAATAGTTGATTTGCATTATTTATAGATGTATTTTAATGGCAATTTAACAACCCCTTTCCTCCACACCAGTACACCATACTTTCAGACCCTACAAACATCAACTACCATCAATACATTATCCATTTCAACTTCATCGGACGCAATCCTACCAGGGAAAGGAGAAGCACGTTCCCAGCCCTCAAAAGCGATAATTCATCTTCACCGATTCATCACAAGAACACTCTTATGCTGTATGTCATCAGATGTTCAACCACACACACATAACAGGTATGAAATAAATATAAATCCAATCAGGGGGTGGGACGATAATCTAGAATTTCCACCTAGGATAGATTAAGAGAGGATGTGTGTGCACGAATGGGATGTTGACGTCACTAGGGTGTGCGAGGGAAGTCGCCTTGACATCCATCGCTCTGTAACCTACTCGACTTTGACCCAGTTTCACCGGTGGAAAGCCCATTTCGCCACGTCCGACAGTGCTGGCCCATTCCTTTTGCCCACCCCTGTCAGATGCAACAGGCCCATATTGATTTTTATGGGGATGGAACGCAGTAAACGATTGCCGAAGTTTTGCGGTCCTTCTCATTTGCTCATGCCTCCATTGTTTGCGTTGAATCAACAATTCTTCGTCCATTGAGAACAAATAGTAGGGTATTAAATGGTTAGTTCGTTAATCGAAAAAAAAACTGCATTTAATTTTTTTTTTAATTATTTTGAAGTGAAGACAGGATAATGTGTCAATAAATTCTGTGCAAAATGTAAATTTCATATCGATGTCTTGACATCGTATTGAAGCTACACAATAATGGTGTAAGAATATATCCTAAAATGTGCACCTAAAGATTTTATTAAATTATTTAGAATTTTGGTCATTTGGTGTGTGTGTGATGGAGAGGTTCATACATAAATATTTCCCTCAACAATTTTAGATTAGTGAATTATTGTGGTCCTCAAATAAAATTTGGATTACATAAAAAGCGAATATTATTTTTTTTTATCTATTAGTTGTAAAATTTAATATCAAGTTTAAATAAAACTAAAAAGTATATTTTAATTGATTTTTAAGACATTTTTTTAGTTAATAAGTTATTAGAAAGTTAACTATTTTTTAGTTACCATTTTGTTAGGTTAAATTGTGCTTCAATTCCAAAAGGTTTTTACTATAATTTAAAAATCAAATATCTACAAATCGAGAATGATTTTTAAGAAAAACAATCAATAATCAATTCATCGAAGTCAATTGTTTCTAAATCGAAATATTTATTTCCATTCTAGAATTAAATATTCTTTTTCGAATGTGCAGCACTCTCTCATTTATTTATCAAGCTAAGTTACCTATCGGTTTAACAAATATTTTTTAACATAACTGTAACCGGGTGAATAGGAAACATCGTTAGCTAGTCAAGGTGATCGGGATCCACATCTAAACTGCTTAAATTCTTTTTTATTTATTTATTTCTCTTGATTAGTATTCATCTGCTTTTCCTTCTCCTCATAACTATATTTAAGTTCTCCTTGGCACGTGTATCTGTTATAAGAAATCAAAATAAAGAAACAAATTTTTCTTACTACTACATTTCGATATCTAAGAGTGTATTACACCACAACATTAATTTTAACAGGATATATATTAGAAGAAAAAAAAAACGTAAATTGAATATTTTATATGCAATAGTATCACAAATGGACAGTTATATGTATCACTTTTTCACATAGTTTATTGTATTACGGCTTTAGGGTAATGACTGTCTGTATTTACTGAAAGAGAGCGCCTATGCAGTGAAAGATCTTATTTCCAACCGAGATCCAATAATGAAATCGAAGGTTGTGATGGTATTTTTCCCGAAAACTTCCATATTCAACCATATCAGAAACTTTTCGTAAGCTGTGTTCTGAACTATTATTTATAGATATTAAATTGAAATAAGTTGGTGCAGTATGTTCTTCTGTATTATTCAATTTTTTTATTTCTTTCAAATAATTCATATAACATCGATTTTATAGTTTTTCTTTCTTTTATTTAATATCTGTTGAATATTTTTCGTTAAATATTCAAAAAAGTATTTGATTACTTTTAATTTTTCTAAAGCTTATATTGACTTATAACTGATATAAATTCATATCAAACAATCATATGAATTTATGTTTGTAATATATAATGTTAATCATCAATGAAAAAATTAAGAAATTTCTGAATTCCGTCCGAAAATATAGCGAACTAAAAAAATACCAACTTCTTAGGTACATAAAAATGCCGCACCTTTTTTGAGTGAATTTTGTAACACGGGGAAATAAAATAGAAATCCAAAAAAGGTAGGAGAAAGGGAATAAAAAACTGTTTCAAGAGCGTGTCCTCGAAATGCCCCACATTCCGAAGCTTCGCACCGCCGAGGACACCCTATTATATTTAGATAGCTGACAAAAACATCCTTTATTGTAGGGTTGTCAATGAGAGGAAGGACCCAGCAGTCAGTAGGGCGAATCTGGATAGCATAACCCCCAACGAGTTCTCCTACCTCATCACTCATCGAAAAACGTTTCTTTGTCAATTGTTCTATTTTAATTTAGTAGTTACAGTCATGACTAATGGGTTTAATTGATTTGAAGATAGTGAAGTTTACAACGAGTAGTTTAGAGCTACTGATAGTTTAGAAAGCAATAATAAATCAATTTAGAAGTCTCGATTTTTAATGAATACCAGTTCCTTAAAATATGATTGTTGTGTAAACATTTCTTAAAATCCAAAAAAGTGATGAGTTCTGTTATTAATAGGTAAATTTTATCAAGCATTTTGGCAACACATCATTTGATACCATAGTCTAATAATTCGTTCGCACTGTTCTTGTGAAAGTGATTCAAAATGGCGACAAAGTTTTGAAGTAAATGACTGCAATGAGAATCTGTTTTAAATCCTTACCTGATGATACATCAGGTCTCTAATACCAAGTGAGGATGAATAGCAGAAAAAAATTCTGTTGCACACCATTGTAGTATCCAAGTGTTTTTTCACCACGAATTCATACATAATAGCTAGAAATTTCCACATTGCACCAATTCATCAAATGATTACAGTGGGTGATTGGTTAACGAACAGTTTGAACTGCGAACAAATCGAATAAAGAACACTTTCAAGAAAGTTTTTTGTGTCCGGACAACGAACACATATTCGGATAACGAACACTTCAGGGCTCTCACAGCATGGTGTGCAGGGTTGCCAAACACAACGGACCAAAATTCGTTTTTCACTTCTTTTGAATTTATGTTGCATGCCTATTAAATTTCAAAGTTCTACACTGGAAAAAAAATTTCCAATAGAATATTTTTAGTCCAAAATAGACCATCAGTTTCGGTTTTGATATTGATTTCTTTTTGAACTCCTTAGTTCATTCGTAAAAGAAGTGGGAGGATGTCAGAACAATAGTCTTAGGAGGGCACCCAAATCAAGCTGATATCAGTAAGGTTAGGGATCTTTACAACAACAATGCTATTAATCTCTTCCCCTTAGTCTTAAAATCGAGAGAAAAGAT
This sequence comes from Latrodectus elegans, assembly GCA_030067965.1. Lineage (NCBI taxonomy): Eukaryota > Metazoa > Arthropoda > Arachnida > Araneae > Theridiidae > Latrodectus > Latrodectus elegans. The sequence goes on from CM057814.1 coordinate 12,285,974, forward strand.
ATCGACAGTGGACATGTTTTTTAAGGCCCTATAAATAAAAAAAGGGCTGTTTAATATAAAACACTATACGTAAGTATTTTATTCTTTTAAAATAAACTTAATTATTCATCCCTTATTTAACTTTTAGGACCTCCAGAACGAATGAATCGCTTTCACAAAGAAATCTATGATAAATCAATGATCGGCTAACGAATAATTCGGATTGCAAACATAGTCTTGTAACAGATTATGCTCGTTTAACCGATCACCCACTGTACATTGATTGAACTTCCTGTGATTATGAGTCTCAAGCAACGAGAGCAAAGCTAAAGTCGGTATCCTTATCTCCGCATGGTACCTAAGTGGACAGACTCCCTACGAAAAGTTAACCTGTTGAAGAGTCCGTAGATTTTGATTGGGCTGAAGAGAAGATCGGATTGTGCATCAATGCTTCTCTAAACCAAGAAACATGCAGCATGTAGATAGATATATGTGTGAAATCATTTGGGTCATCAAATATTACGTCCCTACCCTCCTACATCGAATACCTACAATAAGAATTTGCTTTGCTATTTCCATTTTTTGTTAGTGAGAACTAATTCAATTGGGAATTTTAACTTAAAAATGCTAACGGGCCATTATAAGCATCCACGTTTAAGGTGGAGAATCAAACCCATAAAATATTATAACTATATAAAGTTAGAGAATTAACCCTTCAAGTATTAGTTTGACAAAACAATAAATTAATAAGTGGTAACTTACACAAATATTATCCGTAATCAGTAGCATTTGATTAGTATTATTAGAACATCATAAATTTATTATGCATTTTGTTTACCGATTTATGCACATTTATTTGTCGCAAAGGAGAAATCAGGAGAACTTCAAAAAACCCACTTTGATTCGTATGCATACTAAAGCAAAAAGATCCATATCCGTTAATTGTTATTTATTCACAATTTTTTTTCCTTTGCATCCGATTTATCATTTGGAAATAGAACAAAAACGTCAGGCAGGAAAAAACAAGCCATTACACAATGCTAAAGCAATTCAGTTCTTCAACTAAATATTCTGAATCATATCATCCAGCAAAAATAAAAGCAGAACAGTTGAGAAAGAAAAACGACAATTGACTAATTCATCACGTGATTTCCTTTTCTATCTGGATTAAACAATATGTCGCTTTTTTTAAAAAGAAAAGAGAAAAAACACCATTTCAAATGAATGAAGAAATTGAACATATCGAAAAAATAGGCCCAGGACTTAGCACCACGATAGTTAAGCACGTACTAAAAGGAAAGAAAAGTTGAGAAATCTTGTTTATCAGTTTCTGGGAGAAGAAAAGGAGAGAGAGAGCGCTCTCTTTTTTCTATTTCGCCCACAAACTTTTGGCCAGCATCCAAGATCCAAAGTGGTCTCGTTCATTTAGAACCATTCGAACAAATATCAGCGACTCAAGTGTTGAATTAGAGAGGCATTTCTTTTCTTCTTATTTTTTTATTTGAAAAATGAGTTGTTTACATCCGGCAATGGGAGAACATTCATTCCGTAAAAAAAAAAAGAAAAGGAAAAATAAAAAGACTTTAGACCAAAATAGATCCAGAACATGAAAAAACGGGGTTAAAAGCACATCATGTGGTTTTTAACAAAAGTAAGAACAATTATGCCATTCAAGTCGCTTGTTTTTGTTTTTAGCAACTAAATAATATTGATAACGTACAAACATGGATTAAACTGGAATGTGTAATATATAAAAATAGTTTTAGTGTTAACCAATAGATGTCACACTTGTATGCATTACTAATAAAAATCGTCTGTTTAAACACCGTATTTAATTCAGTAATTTTTAAAATTTATACTAATTCATAATTACGTCAGGAAAGATAATTATTCATCCTTATTTATCTCGATTGGAAGTGGAAAAATTAGTTCTGCCATCGTCAAAATAAAATAATTTAAAAAAACGAAGACATCTGACATAATTAAAAACAACAAAAATAAGTAATTTAGTAAATTTAGTAGTTACTCCAGTATTAACAAAATGAAATAAATTTAGGCATATATTAGTCATGTTATTTTTTTTTAAATTTTATTTTTGTATGATTTATAGTCAAATTTATGTTTTGTGGTTGGCAACGTGCAGGAAAAGAAAGCCGAGCCTTGAAATATATCTGCACAGGTGGATAAAAATCGTATGCTGAGTATTAAGCAAGGTGAAATGCGTAGGGACACGGGTATTCTTCGCTTGCAAAACTGAATCGCCGGGAATAAAAAAAAAAACAACTCAACATTCGATTACGCAAGACGATCGCGATGCTACGGCCTTCAAAGCTATTGAAAGAAGGCTTTTTCACGACGTTGAGCAACGAAAGAAAGCGACCTCGGATTAAGAATGAAAGTAAAGATGTAGGTGGGAAATTTAAATTAGAAAAATCGCAGTGGCAATGAGTTTTTAAAGTCAAGGAATGTACAAACACAACTTATGATATTACTTAAATCTTAACTGTTTGAA